>WURT03191988.1:0-10001 GCA_009936505.3 Holothuria glaberrima
TCTTCAATACCCTGTGACTTCACTGTCTTGCAGTTTACTATGCCGTGCTCGAATGAATCACCGACTGTTTCGCAGTCATGGTGTGAGTAAGGCGCTTTTACTTAGGTGGGTAATGTTCAACATTTGAGAAACTTTCTTTTTCTTTTTTTTTGTGCAGAAATGTGATTGGGGGAATTTTCGTTCAATTACCATAATAATGTGCTTGTTAGAATATATTAGGGGCATTTCTAGCAAAAACTGTCATATTACAGAAAACTGCAACTATTTCAACAAGTCAAGATGTTCAACGTGTGGAATTACTGTACATAGCGTTCCTTGGGAAGAAACGATAAATGCGAACATGCTATGCCATCGATCGGAGTTCGTAGCTAATTTTCGGCGTAAAGTAACGTATGTTTTAGAAAGTTTGCCAGGGCAGGAGTATTATATGCATGTGTTCCGTATGAAAGATAGTTGATGGACGAAATCTGGTGCAAAAATATTATTTGAGACTGTGAGAGGTCCCCAGACATTATGCACAAGGGCTGTGTATGAGTGCAACGAAATCATAACATTACAGCACTGTTCAAACTTCAATGGCTTGTGTCCCATGCATTCAGGTCTACACAGCTACAGGTGCTTTGTACTAGAAAGGCAGTAGTAGGACTATTTGTATCAAACTGTCAACCATCACTTAGTATAATAACCTATAATTAAGTGTACTCTTTTCAAAGCCACCTTGACTCTCCAGCAAAAGAGCCAAGGGGCGAAACCAAACGATTACTGCCAAGTGTAAGCTGTGCTTTCCGAGGGGCTTCGATACGTGCTTGCCCGCAAGTACAGGAATGTCTAGTTTGAAATAGGATTTTCCCAAGTTCTATTTATATAGCTCGGTGATTTCTTCATCGGGGGTAATTCCAATCCTACATTCATAGGATGATTTTGCTACATTCTTCTTCACGTAGTACTGACGGGGACTGCAGTAACGTCAAAAGACGGGAAATAGTGACAGGCAAAATTTTTAGGCCCATGATTGATTCACATAAAGCGGGGGACTGAAAACATCTACAGGCGACAACTAGTCGGTGACTCAGGAACAAAGGCTTCCGAGGTGGATAATACAACCATGTCATAATTGCTGTGTCTAGAGAATGTTGAGAAGTCTGGTGAGTTCATATCAAAAACATTCAAGCCAACTGTCTCTAACTAGATATTTTCCTGAGACGAACTCCTTCGGAGGTAAACGTTGATTTTCGCCCTTCGGCTTTTGGCCAGAGAGTCGAGGGGACTTTTGAAAAGGAGAGATTGTCCTGTTTAAGCAAGAAGGTGTAGCTCAAAAGGCAGTAAGTCACAAACAACTGACACAATCATAGGAGTTCTAGGCAGGAGACTGGGGGATGCAGTTCCCCCCTTTTTGGACGGATAATTTGCTATTTTCGGAAAAAACATTTGCTATTTATCTGGCAAACCTGATTAAAATTTCGGTCGAAAGTACTGAGCCTCAAAAACGAAAATGCTCTCGTACACTTATGGCTATGAAAATTTCCGCTTGGCGTAGGTCTAAGGTTTCAAGCCTTCCTGCATGCATGGGGATTTGTTTATATGTATTGGTGCCGGTAATGAACTATTTCTTTGTGTATATCGTACTAAAACGGAAGGGCAAAATAAAATGAAGACTTTTCCAAGTCTTTCTTAAATGGGGAGTTGGGGAATCTCGTTCCGGCGAGGAGGAAGCCCGTAGCCAAGGGGTTCCTAGGGGGCAAAGCTCCCCTGGAAAAATTTCGCCCTCTATAAGTTCAAAAGTTACCACTGCCTTTATACATTTCAAAATATCTCGCCCCCTGAAAAAATATCTTTGCTTTTCAGTACCTTGTTTAGCTATGGGTCTGGTGAGGGGTTCAGGCTTCCTTTGCAAAATTTATGTAAAAGTTAGATGGTCTACTTGCAAAATGCATGGTGTAAATTGGTGCAGTCTTTGGCAAAGAATGAGACGATAATTTGAACCCCTATTTTTGGGAAAAGCTACCGCAGTTGGCCTATGGAAAAGCCTTGAATAAATTGCTATGTGATGTATATATTAATGTACACAAGAAGGTTAATAACTCCCGCCCTTCATTTATCCTTTTTACACTTGTTTTCAGTTTGTCTGGCCTTTTTTTTTCTCTGACTGTCGGCTTTTACTACATGACATTGGTATTTTTAAATGTTCTCCTGTTGAATTTGAAACGATCTAGCAGTTGAATTCTACCATTTACCAAAGTCTTACCTTACTCTCCCCCTCTCTGTTCTCTCTCTCTGTTTGTGTTTGTATATATATATATATATATATATATATGCAACTGAGGAAGGGCTGAGACAGCCCGAAATATTTTGTATTTCACTGATTTGTATAATTAAGTTGGAAATGAATGTATCCATTTTTTTTTTGACTCTTGCGTATATGTATATATATATATATAAATATGTATAGAGAGAGTTATATATATATGTATATATGTAGGCTATATATATATATATATATGTATTGCGCTAGCCTCTACATATGATACGTAGGGTAACTTCCGTCATCTTAATCCCCTCCTCCAGTCCATGTGAAAGTTCCACTTATTCTGAGCTTGTTTGATTTAAGAAGTAAAGGAATTAGGCCTACATCATTTAGCAGTACAATAATCATCGTGATATTTGAGGTATGTTTTATAATACATGTGTGACCCATATCATACGTTTTCAGTACTAGTATAAACTATAACGTGTGCGTGGCGAGGGTCGGGTAGTCGTCCCGTAGCCAGACTAGCCTAGTTCCAAATGTGAGATAGCTTCTGAGAGGGTGAAATGAATTTCTGTCTCCTCCTTGCGACCGTTCCAAACTTGTGAGGACACGCCCTTTGGCTTGGAATGCGTCTTTCATAGACCAACTTTTCATAAAAGTGCTTTTAAATCTACTAAGTATAAAGGTAGGAACAAAATCTTTTCCATCTAAACAACCTTACGGTAGGGTTTGTATTAGGTACAAAACACTACTTAAGTCAGTCTAATTAATATAGTTCTTTTTCTGGGAAAAAGTTTTATCAATTGATAGAGAGTGGTTTCCAAACCTAAAGACTGTAGAAAGATAGTTGTCTGACATACCGAGTATAAAGTTTGAAAGTATGAAGAAGTAACAATACAATATCGCATTACTTGTCGAAATATTTGGACAACAGTCGATTCGAATTAGAATCAGGAACTATTTTGGCGAGAGTAGCCCATTTGGGCAAGAATCGGGAAAGGTTCTGACTAGAACCAGGGAAAAATAGAAAAGATGGTAACGATTGGGAAAAGATTCGGGGAAGATTTGGACAAGAATATGGAGCAAACTCAGACAAGAATCGAGATTTCGGGCAATCTACCGTGCCTTAAAACCTTAGAAATATTATTTCTTCATTTTAAATTGCGTTCCTGTTGTGCCCCAGACTGCCCTCTGTAAGGTTAGTTACGCCCGAGAGAGGGTGGGTTGAGGTCAAGAACATATTCACACCGACCCGTACGCCTACGCTAAATGCGCACTGGCTTATACATCTATGAAGTGGAGAAGGAAGTGCTGAAAATGTGATATCCCCTTGAAGCCCACGTTATTTTTTGTTGAGTACGTTCATAAAATTAAATTGTGTGGTTTGTCAATAGCGCATGAATAGTTTTGATCAATATGGTGCATATATTAATGGTATGATTAAATAACCTCTAGTGTACATACATAGCACAATGCCACCTTTTGATGACTGCTTTGAACAAACGAAATCTTGGCGATATCCGTTGAAATATAAACACCTTTGGTTTAAATTGATTCTGTGAATGTGGAAGTCGGGTAATTACGGGGAGCTTTAAACACCACTTACAAAACTTACTAAATCGCTTTTGACTTAGGCAAGACTGTGATGTACTGCATGTTCTGTGATACATAACGTTTTTAAAAGGAATTTCATGAGGGAAAGGTCGCAGATCATGCAAACGGGATCGATCAACAGAGGCACTCCCTATTCCATTTGTGCGGCGCATCATGCATGTTGACCTAACTTACCAGTGATCCTTAATGTCAATGTTGTGACCATTTAAGCGTACGGAAATTATTTGAATTGTAAGGGGAGGACTGAGTACTTTTGACGGAAATTGTAATGCATGCTGCGCAAAAATGGATTGCATTTGCCCAGAAATATATAGAAAATATTTTGCACTAATGGTGCGATCCCTTCAGTTCCTCGCAGAGCGGATTCTGTTTACCTAGGCCCCTCTCTGAGGCTACCCAAAAACACTATTCCATGGAGCGCCGGATAGAGCAGAAGTTACTCTCGAAGCTTACGACTGCATAAATGTTTGCATTGCGTATGTCACTAGTTGGTTGACTGAGGGCTATTTTCCTTTCTCTCCAATGTATACAGAGTGTTGACATTTGTTGTACTTATCAAACCCTCTAAAGAATAAAGTGACCAGGTTCGACGACTCGCCATTGCCTGAAGTAGATGTGCAGGTGCCGCACATTGCTCCTTGAAGGTAACAATTATGTTTTTAATTTATCAAAGTATCTTTAGACTGCATGATATTAAACTAATAGACATTCGGAAGAAAATCCCCGTCCGTTGTTAAATGCACTTCTTTGACAGTATTCACCCATGAGATAGCACTATTAATATTTCTGCATATTTCTACATATTTTCAAATCATGTTTTCACAGACTCGTAAAGTGTATCGTTATTCAATAATTGTCAGGAAGTTTATTAGTATTCTTTTGTCTAACTTTTCAAATGTAGACTATACATTAAAGTGATAGCCTAAAAATCTATCAAATTTTTGTTTCGATTGAAAGCACTCCCAACCCATATCACACCTGTTAAAGGTAAAGCATGGACAACCAAACGGTTATGTATAAAGCCACATACAACCACGCAGACTTTTACAAATAAAAGATTGTTTAAACATTCTTGCTTTTGATACTTAACATATCTGTTAATGAGTGCAGGGCTCATACTTGGTTATTTGGTGGGACAGTAATTCAACTTGGTAACGAGCACCACCAAGCTGATGTACCCGCTGAAGAGCATTATCTCCATGTCTTTCCATTGCCGTCAGAAAATATAACAATGGGTATGGGGAATGACATGGCAAAACCTTTCTGTAGAATCATAAAGTTCATCCACGGAGTCATAACCTCACTGTATCAGTCCTTATCTTCACTTCCCAAAAGAACAAATTTAACATGAGTATAAATACCCCGGAACCTGTTTATCTATTGCAGCACTATGTGGTTTAACTAGTTTCAGTATTCCTACAGTGAAGGTTGTAACTATTTTTGGTTTCCCCTTTTAAAGGTAAAGCATGGTTGAAATCAGAAACATATTGAGTTTAACTTTTGTTCCTCGCCTGTTGGTCATTTGTTATTTAAGGAAGGGTTTAAGCAAATGTACACAATTTGGTGAAACTTTCATTCAAATCGGACATGTGTTTCTAGAGATATCAGCAAATAAAGTTACTACATTTGTGAATTAAAGTGAGGTTGAGGCAAGCAGAGATTACATCACTTCCTCACGTTGATAAGGAATGCTGTGTTTCTTTTTTTTTCCAGTCTGTTGTGTTGACCTTGAAGTTAATACGGATAGGACCTCGGCCATGGGGAATGTGAAGTTTGTATTTTCCCATGCCTGTCATGCAATTTCATTCCCAGCATTTTTTTTTTAAAGGAGAAATTTGGTTGTAAAGTTTAAAGAAAAACAAAAGACTGCTCATTAATGGGAGGCTGTGACGTCATATGTGCTTGCTTTAAGTTCACTTTGTGATATCTTGGGAACCACACTTCCGTTTTCAATGAAAATTTCTTCAGATTGCTTAGAATAAGCACCCTTCCAACTAATCAAAACTTGATTTGAGCTCAGATCCTTCTTTTAAGATTAGTTTGCCATTGATGGCGTCTTTTTCCGCTCAGTTTTGAAATCAAATGAGCCTGCAGTAAGTGACTTTCAATGTTTACTGCATGACCTATATACTAAGTTCCAAATTTTTTAAGCTTGAAATTGAAGAACATGTTTTTTTCTAAAATTTTAATTTTTCCATGTATGCTCCAATGCTTAATTATTCAAGTCTAAGAGCCATAACCATGGTGTTCTGCATACGTTTGTTTAAAGGAAGCCAAAGCTACGCAAAAGTACAAACTGGTGTAACTTGTTGATTACAAATCTTTATGGTCTTTGTTTCCAATGGACTTTAAACCGATGCTTTTGACTCCTTGCCGGAGACGAAAGAAATACATGAAATCACGTTGGCGATTGTACGTATGTATGTATGTGAGTGTGTGCGTGTGTAGGTGTATGTTTATGTGTTTGTGACGCTTAGCTTGTAAACACGGTATCTCAAGATAGAAATGACGGATACCTTTTATACTTGTTCTTCACATTTATCATATCGACATTAAGAACCCTATTATTGGTGGAGGTCAAAGGTCATCTGAGTCCATCAGAGGTCAAACAGCAGTGATACTTTTCATACTTAGGATGGTCAGAAAATGGACCCTATTCTGCTTGGTAGAGGGCAATGACTATCTTAGGTCACCAGGGGTGAAACCAAGGAAAGCTAGAAAATTGCTTGGATACACTTTATCACAAAGATATTAGCGGTGGATACTTTTTACACTTGGATTACAGAGTTTTCATATTGAGAGGAAGAACCATATTGTTTTCAGTGAAGTTCGAAGGTAATTTAAGGTCACCGGAGGTCAAAAACCAAAAAAAAAAAAACGCGATATTTAAACATAAGATTGATGGAATGGACATTTTTAATACTTGGTGTTTAGATTTGTCATATTACAAGAAAGAACGGTATTGCTTTGCGTGGAACTACGAAAAATTATAAACCGCTTAAAAGGCTTTATCTCAACATAGCAATGGCGGATACTTTTCACACTGGGTATATAAATTTTTAATATTGCGAGGAAGGTTCCTCTTGTTTCTGACGGAGGTTAGAGTTCATTTATGGTCACCAAATTAACAAGGCTCTTCCTCTCAAAGTAAAAAATCCATATCTTAACTTAATATGATAGGTAACATAAGACAAAAACTGAATAAAAAATCCTTGAAAACAAGTGCTTGCATGGGATTTGAACCCGACCGGTAACAATACTGAGGTAACCGAGGTCGTTCCACTACTCCATCAACATATATGTTTATTGTTAGCTGTTTTAAATTATGATATGGTTACAGCGTGCTTCACACAAGTCCATCATTAAAAAATTAAAATATAAAAAATAAGATGTAATGTGTTGCTCTGTTTAATTTTATTCTTTCAATGGTACAAACATTCAGCCCTTCCCTTTCGTTGGTCACGAAACGCCTGTGGAGCACGCGCGATTCAACGGGGCCTGGGGCAGCCACCCTCAATTTTCATAGCCTCCCTACCCCCAAAAAATTGGGCAAAACTTTATGTAGGCTAGTATTGGTAAAGACACAAATATGATCTGAAAATATTCCACATGGCTCTTTATCAGGCCCGTGACCAGAACGTTCTTTAATAATTCTTCCTATGCAAAAATTTTGTGCGCGCTACACATGCTTTCATCTTCAGTTCTATTTAACGGTAACACCCGCCGTTTCAAACATAATGGATTTATTCAACATTTCCACAAATACTGTCCTTCCGTATTGGCGTCATTCTAGAGAAACAAGAAAATGTATCGTTGCAAAGTTTTATCTTCTTTTTCCCATCTTTTGAAAGATTTTATCTTCAGCCTCGCCATCGTGGCAAACATATTTTTGTAAGGAAAAAGATTTTTCAGTTTCGTCGGGGAGCCTTAATGCGTAAAATAAAGAATGTAATCCCAGACGACAACCATGCAGTCGCTCCAACAAATTTCTTGGTTTTGCTCTTAGAGGAGCTTATTGAGTTGGTTCACAAAATTCATGATTCTTTTCACACCTGTTGAGATTTACTCACATCTTGATGGAAAATGGTCAGCCTAAGAGAATCTGTATATCTGACACACAACTAAAATGGTAATAATAGAGTAATTAGTAATTGAAATCTTTCATTACAAATTTGTGACCAGATATTTTTTACAATATGTAGTAATCATATACAACGCTTGTCCACAAAAACAATTTCTCACATTTTCGGTAATGAGTAATGAGGTTAGTTAGAAACATTTTCATGCAATAATTTCCTTCAGACTCGTCACAAAGAAATCGATATCAACTCAATGAGCCCCTTTAAGTAGGGCAGATTCCATAATAAAACCCAAATTTTTCATCTTTAATGAATACAAAAATGTGAAATCTTTTTCAACAATACCCCAAATTTTTCAGTTTAGGGCGCTTTGCGCGCCTTATATTTTCAGTTCGGCAACTAACTGCATCTGTTGGGGGTAAGAGAAGCTGGCTCCTAGTCAGGAAGCTTGGCCCCCATGTCGGCAAATCCAAGCACCACCCCTGGCTGAGCCTGCAAGTAGATTATTTCTTTGGGCAATGAAGTATAGTCCCAAAATTTGGCGCACTTCGCGCGCAATCTTCACAATCTCCATTGCATCACTTATGAACAGTATAAGCACTAAAGTACCGGTGAACTTTTCTAGCGTGCACTCTTATGCTGAATCATCCCCGGGGCCTTACGTCAGCCCATGGCAGCATGGCCCCCTCATCGCCCGAAAAGCACTCAACTCTTCATCTACGCTTGAGGAGCTGAAGAAGCACCATCATGGCCATACACTGTAAAAACAGTTGTCAATTTGACCCCAAAGTGGGTCTCGAGGGAACCGACTAAAATTATTGGGTCAAATAATGTCATTACCCAAATAAGACTTCATTTGACCCAAATTGGGTTAAAATTTGACCGAAAATATTGGTTTAGTTTCCTTTTAACCCAAGTGTTTTTAGAGTGTAGCCTTATTTCTTTCACTTGCGAGACTTTCTACAAATTATACGCCTCTGTAACGCAAGAGGAGGGGGAAATTGCCGCCAGGGAAGAACCTTTCGCACACGTTCATATACTTAGGCCCGATTTCTGTAAGCTATGACCCGTGTATAGGGCTTGAGATATTATCCCCTGTGGTTCCTGTAAAGTGTGATCCTCTGTTCAGCTGTTGGCACCAATAGCTACAAACTCACCCTTGCGGTACCGGAGCCCCCTATGTCTGAATTTCTGGCCATGGGCCTTCTCTTTATCCGGTTTCACCAAGGTCAACGGCAACATAGCCCCTCCCCAACCATTTATGTCTCTACAACCGCGCCTGATTTGGAGGTACGGTGCACTGTCTATGCTTGAGATGTCGCGTCCAAGAGCAATTTACAAGGTTTTCGTAATTTTACGTCTGATGGCCTCAGATGACCTTGGACTTCTACCCAGACCAATAGGGATCTTTATCTAAATAAGAGAGGTCACAAACCGATAAAAATTGTAAACACATTTTTTTTCAGGATAGGAATGATGGATACTTTTTAGATTTGGTTAGCAAATTTTTCATAAAAAGAGAGATCCTTACTAGTATTAGTGTTCGTCCAAGCTCATCAGTGGCCACCACATGTGAAACTGCCAAACCTTGTATATTGCTCGTAATGTCGTAAACACATCTCAAGAATAGACAGTGCGCCGTCCCTCCACATTGTGTCGCTTCGTGACCAGCGAAAAGAGAGGGCTGAATATTTGTGCCATTCCAAGGATAAATTCAACAAATCAACATGGGAGAATTTAAAGTTTAAAATCCGTGTCTTTAGTATAACCTATTCCAGGCGCAAAGCTAAGGAACGCCGTGAAAAAGAAAACTACCTTATTGCAAAGATTGCTTCTTTTGAACAAAGTATAAACATTTGTGATTTGTCTGATTTACGCGCAGAGTTAAAAGAGGCCCAAAACGATTTATTGTACTGTATTTTTACAATTATTCCCTTCAACGCATTTGGGAGCATTCGTGCCCCCAAAATAGTTACAAGTTTCCAGGGACTATATCTCCACAACCCTACCTCCTAGAGACTTTGTTTTAGTATCAAAAGAAAGCCCTTGCAATGATCTTT
>WURT03191999.1:0-10001 GCA_009936505.3 Holothuria glaberrima
TGAAGTGCCTATGTATTTCTTCAGAGCAATTTATTTATGCTTGAATGTGTTTGTTAAAACAAGATGTGCATTGTCTACATAGCAGGTTTTGTGCATCTACAGAAATACTGGTTCATTCAGTTGTTGGCTCAGTTTCATTACATTCAGCAAGGAACCACAGTGCCCATTGGGCTCTTGTTACTTTCTGGAGTGAGCTTGTAGAGCATTTTAGTTTCTAACCCCTCCCCACCTTTGTATTTTCTTTTGATCTCTATAGTAGTCTGCAGACGGAGTTGAGTTCTGCACAGATAACAGGGTCAAATGTATGATACAAACAAGTATGCAAGTGTATTTGCTCTTTATTCAGCTTTGCAGAAGTTTTAATTAGCTTATTTGATATTTGTTAATTTACATAACCGCCCTCTAGAATATTCTTTGACTTTTGAGCTTCTTTAATTTACATAACCGCCCTCTAGAATATTCTTTGACTTTTGAGCTTCTTTCACTTTTGAGTACTTGATCAGCCAGATAGCTGAGTATTTGAACAGTGCATGGCTCTGCTAGGGATATCAGTCTTCTTGCTAGTACTGGAAAGTTAAATAGAAAATGCAGTCACCCTCATTTGGAGTAGTGTACCCAGGCTATCATATGTCATGATTGACTCCAGAGAATCTTGTGACAATATTTTGCTCACTGAATTGTGAAATTCACTCTGAATAATTCCTTGTTTATGCAGTATTTATGTTCTGTTGAAAGATACTTGAAGAGAATCAAGAGGATAGTTTTGCTGTTGTTTCAGAATAAGTTAGGAGTGACTGCCTATGCCCTGTTTGTTAAAACAAATCATACAGTCAGTTATGCAGGCCACATTTTCTGTTAATAAAAGTCATGGTAGTTACTCAATATGTGAGCAGTAGGTCCCCAGCCTCTGAGGTACAATTGCATGAAGTGATTCTTTCCTCTGTGTGTAATTCCAGTCTGAGCTAAAGTGTACTTTGTTACAAAGAAATTGTTGTATGGTATAACGAGTATGATGGCAAGCTATGAAGTTAATTCTTTTCTAACAAACTTAAAATCAGCCCTCTCAGTGGTCACTTGTTTGGAGTTAATGTGCATCTAGCCCCCCCCCCCACCCACCTTTGTCTTAATGTTACTTTGGCGCGCAGTTTGAAGCTAAGGTGATTCTTCCAGATAATAGTCTACTGAATTCCAGAACCCTGTGTACTGTATGTTATTAGCGGAAGTTTGCTGAATTACTACATTTCATAAAACTTGTCACAAAATAAAAGTGTTCCTACAGCAAACGAGCTTAGTGGAGATTTGTGTGAAAAAGTTGGGTGGGTTAATGGACCCTTTACACAAAACATTAACTGTGTGAAAAATGAAAGTCAGTGGGAGCACTTTCAAAAGCGGGCAGTATATGTCCCCCCCCCCCATCCTTCTTTGGATTTCCACCTATGTAGCCTACTGTGCAGTTTAAATTTTCCATTCACTTTAGATGGAAAATGTAGTCATGCAAAGCTGAAATGGTCTATCTTGGTAATTCAGGAACAGCCCTGAAAGGCAATAGGCAGTTGCCCTAAAATCTGCTTTGAAAAATCAGCAAACTGTTGCCAGTCTCCTCTTACTGCATTATAAACACCTCTGAACTTGTTTTGAACATAATTTTTACAAACAAATATGTAAAGGAAGCAAAAATTCTCCTTGAATTTCACAATTCACTAACAAAAATGTTGTCACATGATCAAAATAGGCCATTCATGAACAAGAGTGATGGGGCATACTAATTCTCATTGGGGTGACTGCATTTTCTTTTTTAGTCATGTGACAAAATTTTTTGTGAATAAATTGAATTCATGTGAAAGAACTCCTTGATTTTGAAAACAACGTTTACATTTTGCAACAACATCAAAAATGATTGTAAGGAAACTAAGAGATTTGTAATATATAGCTAGTGATAGGTCAATATAAATGTTTGTGGTTGTTCCCTTTAAGTCTCCCAGATTTTCAAGTTCAACTGGCAATATCTCGTAAATTAATATGCATAGCTCCCCCTTTCACCTTACTACGAAAGTCTTGGTTACATAACATCTGTACAAATAATTTGGGTGGGTCAGTCTGCTTCCTTTTTCAGTGTTTTTATGCTTAGTCATTGCTTTGACTCATGTCAAATAAATTTGTTGCAGGTTTTACACATAGTCATGTTCCATTACTGTTCATTTTATGCAGAACTATCTGTGATATTTGTTTTTCTTTTCTGTGGTCTTTACATGTGTTAGTAACCGAAGAAAAGGCCAGGTGTTGTCCTTTACGATTATAGGCAGTAATCAGCCTATTTTTGCATACAAACTTAATACAGTTTAGTGATCTTTTATCGTAACTATTAAAGTGTAGTGTGTCTGATTCAGAGTGAAGAGAGTATGTGTTTGTTGAACTGTTATAGATTGTTCTGGAAACTGGTGGGACTGGTTCCAGTCTGTAGTTACCCTTGGTATTATAGCCGCCTGCTTAAACAAAGCGAGAAGTTGTCTCCCTATTGTAAATTGTAAATTGTTGCATTTAGTGCCATATTGCTACGATTGCAATTCCTGAATCCTCACAAAAAAAGGGCAAAATATATTTATGATTTGATGTACTGTACTTTTTTTTTTATCAGATTTAACTAACATTGACTGCAGAAATGCCCAGTGATAGATCCAGGAATTTTTTATAGGGTTTACTGTTGGGGGGGGGGGGTGGACAGGGGCTTCAGAGACATTTAAAATGAGGTCAGGATGATGGAGAATTTGGGGTACTGCACTTCAAAAAGAAATATACCAAGGAAATTTTTGCATCTGCAGAATTGTATAATGCTTAGGGCACTAGTGTGGGAGAGAATTGTTGGCATTCCAAATAGCTAAGGTTACAAGAAATTTCAGTTCACAAATTTGGGTGCTGGGTGCTAGTACATAGAAAACTTTGGCATCTCCGACACGTTTATTTAAACTTCGTGGAAGAAGCTTATTGTGGCTGAGTTATAGGAAAAACTGATGTTGTTTGTATCTCATACATACTCAACTTGGCATAACAACAATTCCACTTGAAAAGTTGGCACTTGTAAGCAGGATTTGTCTGACATACCCAGTTGAATGCATTTGGCACTTCTACCAATTACTTTAACATGTTAGGTGCCAGCACCCTTGTCCATTATGTTTGGGAGGTTGTTGGGAGGTATGGGCTCTGTAGATACTGAATTTATGTTGCTAGCTAAGAGAAGAAAATGGGATAACCATTCAGGCTAAATTTCTATTACTCGGTGGTCATTACCAAGTCAGGTTTTTCTGGTCAAACAGGGAGTTGGCTACCTCAGTACAGCCTCAAGTATTATGTTTCACCATTCCACTACAGATGTAAGCATGGACCTTATCAGACAATATACTTTTTTATGGTGAAAGAAATGGACACTTTTGCAAAAATATTACAATAGGCCTACAGATAGTTGGTATGGACAGTAACTGGCATGGTCTCAATCAATGTTTATACATGTAGTTGAAATAAAAATCAGAAGGCTATCTACCTCCAGAAAATTCATTGGTGAGATTTCCCAACTGTTAGTGCAGACTTGTGTTCTTCTTGTCCCTTTGAATATTGCCAAATAATGTAGGCTATTTAGCCAAATTAGCCCCCCCCCACCCAAAAAGTGCAAATGCTACCTACCATAAGGATACTTCACCAAATTTTTAAGTATCAAATTTCATCATGTCCTCCTCCCCCCCATCATGTCCTCCCCCTCTCCCCCCCACACACACACACACATTTAAAGACAAGAGAGCTAGATTTGTCAGCCATCATTTTGGTCCTTGCTGCAGAAAGTGCTCATGATTTTGATAGTGGTGTACTACCTTTAAGGTTCACCAAGTGGTTTGTGGAATAGTTACATGACTGGCATGATTGCTGCAACCTCCTGTGATGATGGTTTTATCCCTTCCTCCCAGCTTTTTTCACTTCCTGTTTTTTGACATAATACTGCCCTCAGTCTAAGCAGTACTGAGGCAATAGCTTTCATTAGTTAAATCTTGTTAGCCTATTTGTTTCCTGTCTGTCTGGCAAATAGAGATTAGTTGAAGTTTTTATTGTGTCCTGGTTATATAACTGGTTGAATGCAATTTACGAACAAGTTTCATGGTAAGGCTGTGTGTGTGGTTATCAGATTTGGTTTTGCATTTCCTGGTTGGAACTAGATATTGATCCTGTTCTTTCCTGCTACAGGGTGTATGTTGAGGAAAAATTAGCCTGGGGGGAAAATATGCTGGCTGTAATGTCATACCGTGGTGGTGTTATTTTTCAATTGCCTTCAATTGAGATGTTCAGACTTGAAGGGCATAGACAGTCTCTATTTTTAGATATCACTTATCTTAAGTACCAGGTTGCCTCAAACATCAGTCACAAATTCAGTTATCCATCACATTCTTCCAAGTGTTTCCACATCACAAGTAAATTAACCAAGTAATCTAACATGACAATGTTGAATTTTGTGCTGGAGAAGAGACCCAGGGTACTTTAATACAAAGTATATTCATCCCCACTACATACATGTATTGCTCTATCCTTCTACTCCTTTTAGAGTAAAAGTGCCCCCAAGTCAGATGTCATATGACCAGATTAGGGTGTGTACACTTGAGTGTAAAGTAAAAGCACAATAGGACAGACTGTCTGCTGGGATACATTGTTCACCATCACTAAGTTACAATGTTACCAATATGAAAGCATTTGCTGGGTTTGAAGTATTTGCTTAGCTAGTTTGGCCATCAACCTTGAACAGAAAGCTTGAGAAATAACAGCTTCTTAGTCCATGTTATGGTTCAGTTGAACATAGATGTGTTGTCAGCATAATAGAGGGGGTGTGGGTGGAGAGAAGAGAAGGGAATAAAGAAATGCTCTTTGGCCTTAAAGTATACTGGGGCATGTAGTCTCCCACCCCATCCCCATGAACAGAGTACTAAATGAAGCTGTAAATACTTAGCAAATGTAAAAATATGAGGTGGTTCAAGAGAGCCTCAGAAAGGAACAACTCTCTAAACTATGACTACTTCTGTCAGAAATTCTCATGATGAATTTTTGGTGTATGTATGTGACTATAGAGTTTTATTACCATGATACATATTTTAGGTCTACACTGAGATGGGATATGAATATTCTGAGATCTTCACTAAAATGTTTTGCAAATCAGTTTGTGATGTTTGTGAATACTAGTTGTTGAGGGATGCTTTGGGATTTTTGTACTTAAATAGCACTGGGTTATCTCTATTTGTCAGTATTTTTCATGTGATTCATTTTTTACATATATTTAATGTTGCTTGTAGTTCCTTTCAGCCATATATTATGATTTCTTTAATTTTGCTTAATTGCAAAGTATCTATTTCCTATGTATTTTATGTACTGTGCTATTGATTTTACTCTGCTAGATTTCAACTCATTTGTGATGATTATAATTCTACTGTATCGTGCCTTATGATTTTGATTCAATATTTAATGTACTATAATGATCACATTCTCCTGAGGTCAGGTTTGCTGATTGCATCATAATGCATTAGGGAAACTCATGGGAGGGGGGAGGGGTAAGGTGGGCTTTGGAGAGGGATGTCTTTAGTCAATCCCTGTCAAGTGAATACTGTGAAAATGTCAAATTATAGTGGATAAATTGTAGGCCTGTACATGAAGGAATCACTATGCTTCATCCTTGAAAGTTGACACTCAATTTGTAAATGTTCAGTTTCTGTACCAGTGTGATTGAAAATGAGATGGGAGGGCAAATAGGGTGGTTGGGGAGGGGTCTGGTATCTAGATGCTGGTTGTAAATATAGGCTGTGTTTACCTGTTTTACCCTCTCTATGCCCTACAGGAGCATTGTTACAATGACCCGAACCATAACTCTACCTTGGGGTTACTACTTGTACCCATTCATAACTGTTATTACAACTTGCCTCATCTTCTCCTGCTTCTATGGGGTAAGTGTGGTCATGTGACGGTCGTGGGACATGGTTTTCTTTGTGGTAGCAGAGAGATCTCATTGGAACTGCTGGCATGATAAAACAGAATCAAAAGGTAAACACTTGTGTCTTCTATGATACAAGGTAAACATCACAGGAAAGGATTCACATGGTGTGTTCAAAGAACACATGGATGGTATGCACCTTGCACTTTTAAATCTCCCCCTTTGTACCCTTCCCATATCACTGAAACAACAGAAGCACAGCAAATGGTGCCACTGAGGAGGTATCAGCTCACTTTGGAAATCAGTTAACATGAAGCTTCTAAACATAGGATCAGTTGCCCTGGACTGATACTTTCAGTCCAACCAGGCATTGAGGAGGGTACTGTGATACTATCAGATAGAATCTACTTCACCTTTCATTAACTCCCATTTATACATTCTGTGGTAAGTCCCTGGCAAGCTTTTAATAGCACAGTGGGCTTTGGGGGGCATCTGGAGAAAGGGCACTAGTGAGTTTTGGAGAATTTTTCATGGGAGGAGAGAGCACTAGAGAAGTAGGAAGTGGGAAGCATGAGAAAGTTGCTGGAGGTAGGTGGGAGGAGGGTGGAGGTTGTAAAATTGTAGATTCATTTTGGATGGACAGTTTACTGGTCCAGGTTACCAAAGGGGCACTTCTGCCATGTCCCTGAAAAGAAGGGAGATATGCCCCCAATTACGCTTGTCTGGCACCATAAAGAAGCACCTAATAAGCACACATTGTAGTACAGCAACTCACTAATAACTCTTGTGCTAATGGCATATATGCATTCTGTAATTATCACAGCTGGTGGCACAATTGAGGGCACCAAGCATCATATTTTAAGAGAACAATTTTTATATCCAATAGGGGCACATTTTCTTAATTTGAGGGTCATTTCTGCCATTTCCTGGAAGAGTAGAAGAGGGAGAGTGGGCATCAGATAGATATTCCAAAGGGTCAGTATTCCGAATGCAACATTAAGGACCATTATTCCGAGGGGCTGTTACTCTGAAGGGGTTGTTCCTCGGAATATACTATAAGGACCATTTCTTTCTGAAGGGTTGTCATCTCAAAAGGAGAACAAGGGCAGTTATTCTTTATTCTGTAGGGTCGTTATCCCAAAACAGACAGTTTTGTAGATGGCATTTTTAACTTTATTAAGAGGGTGAACAAAAGAAAAATCTTAAATCTGCCTAGTTTAGAAAACACTTTCCATAATAACATATAAGACCAGTTTAAAACCTACAGGTTTGAGATGTGAATACCAGGTTTTCTTGCTAGAACTTCAAGGTTTGCCATTTGAGGTTGGCAAGTCTGCGATATATGCACAGGCCTGTGCATTGAGACAGGTTTGGAGGTCACACTTCTGCTTCCCCCACCCTCTCCCCCGCAAAAAGTATCCATTTCATTGCAAAACCTTGTCCTTTCGAGTGCAAAATTCTTGTCATTATTATTATTGTTTAGCAATTGTGTTACATGCACTGTTTTCCCCTTGTGAAATGTTTTCGGAATAGCGACCCTTAGGTTCATTCGGAAGTAATGGCCCTCATTCTCATTTTAGAATAAAGACATTTAGGAAAAACCACTGTTTTTATCTTTTAGGAATATGCCCCTTATTCTCTTTTCAAATAACCCTTTGCAATAACACACCTTCTATTGATCCTATTCATGATTCGGAGTAATGACCCTTTGGAATGAGAACCCTTTAGAGTAACAGCCCTCCCAAATAACTGTCCTTGTGTTATATATTTGGAATAACAAGCCTTCGGAATAACGACCCTTGGGAATAATGAAAAACAACCGAGGGTGGTACATGTTTCCAATTCCCTCTGGTGTGACCCATATGAATGTTAACTACAGTATGTGGTAATGAAATTAACATGCCAACTGCAGGGTTTGAAATATGTGGCCATGAAGACATTCATGATACATTGTCCAAATTCCATCTGAAAGTGCACAGGCTAGCCAACTCCAATGAGATTCATACCACAGAGAGAACCATGCCATTAATGAAGCAAAATAAATGCAACATAATCTGAATGGTCGTTGGGGAGGCAACTTCATAACCTTACCACAGAGAAATTGCATAATATATTCTTATAAGGGGCATACTTGTAGCAAGTTATCCTTTGAACAGTGAACACATTCTTGCATATTATTAACTCAAAAGGTGAAGGTACCTATGAAAAGAAAAGAGAGCAAGGGCTTTGGAGGGATGGAGGGAAATGTGCTTTTAGCCATCTCCTCTCCTACCTCAGCCCTTTATACTATGACATTTTCATGGCAACTTTGGTTAGTAAGGGCCTATAGTATGTAAGCCCATTAATGCTGACTTAAAAATGCTGCATTAATACACTCTGCTCTGTATTCCTGCAAACTGCTTGATTTGTTTCTACTGGTGACAGTTTGGTGAGCATGTGATTTCTAACTCTCTCCCCCCCCCTTCTCCAGTAGACATCACCTACACGTGAGGTATTGGAGGGGGGGGGAAAGGTATAAAAACTGCTCAAGGTCAAATAACAATGAAAAGGGTAACCTCCAAATTTTGGTGTAAATGCTTTGCATATATACCTCCACCTTATAGCTCGATCCTGTGGTACCCAACACTATTCTTGATGTTGTGTTTGGTTTGCTTCACACTTTTTCACTGAAATAAGTCGTATGTTAGATTTCATTTCATTTCTCTTTTTCTTGGATGGTGTAGGGCGACAGTTACCTTGCTGCCGCAGAACAGCATACCTATGGCATATGTCATCTATTTCTATACATTCCTCTCAGTGATCGTATTGTGCCTCCTATTACCTGCAATCTTTGGGGTAAGTTGACATAATCAGCACAGGAAATGTATGGGACGGGGGGGGGGGAGGTTCCTTTCAGTGATTGTGCAGTGCTCCGTGATTGCCTGGTATCTTACAGGTAAGTTGACATAAGTATGAGAATTGTTTGGCATGTAGGCTTAAAAGCAAAAATTAATTGAGAAATGCAACAATATCATATTTAAAGGGTTGGGATGAAGTGAGAGGGGAAGGAGGGTAGAGAATAGAGAATTGAGCATTGTCCCAAGGAGGAGGGGAGGGAGTCTATTTCCACAGGTTTACCACAGGTAATTTAAATTTTACAAAAGGCAGACAAAATTTACCAAGGAATCTGTTCATATGTATTGTACTCTCAAATATTATGAAATAGAAAATAGAAAATAGTTTATGGCGTGAGCACATGTTAGATCTCCAGTAATGAAGGGCAGCGGAACTGGAGAGAGGAGTATGGAAACTTTTGAAGTGCTGAAATGTTTTCTTACATGTTCAGGGTTGTGCTTGATGGTAGGCAGACTCTAACCTCTATCCAGTGATAAAAGACACTGGAGCTTCCTTGTAAATACAAATCATACACCAGTTTGACAAAACCATCACAATCTGATTACAAAATACTTCTGTTTGGTGCTTGGAAGAGGAATAATTTACCATTGTGTAATTAGCCATCAGTTGCGAGGAAAGAACTACCCTGGGAGATTATGCTGTTTACAAAGGTAAAAGAAAGGTTGTTACGGAAGTGTGATATGCCTAGCTGTACAATGGTTGCACTAATCATAGTACTGTTGATGATGAGTAATTGAAGCAGTCTACCTAGGTGGTACGTTTAGATTGTACCTTAACAGATACATGATTTTGAGTGATACATGGTAAAGGAGGACAAATAGTCTTTGACTTTGTGAATTGGTTCACCTGCTGTGCATGATACTGTCAGATGTGATGAAGGTACACAACGAGTAGAAAGCAAAAGCAAATATAGCACATCACATGGCTTAAGATATAATATCACATTTTTCAGCATACACTCAATCTGTTTAATTTATTATTGAATGATGTGGTCCTATGACAAGGAAGTCAAATTCATATTGAGATATTGGACTCAACTAACCATAGAATTAAAAGCTTGTAAATAATCCATAAATACAGAGATGCCACTTTTCCGATTTTAGTCGGAAATCCGATTTTTCTGAACACCCGTCAAAAATTCCGATTTTTTATG
>WURT03192010.1:0-27465 GCA_009936505.3 Holothuria glaberrima
TCATTTTTGTCATGTGGGTGGTTCATGTTTGTTACAATATACAGTATCATATATGGCAAGGAATCTCTAAGCCTTTTGGCTTTCTGGTTTTTTATCAAGTTGTATATTTCATAATTACTAAGTACATTACAACTGCTGGACAAGTACTTGTGAGACTGTAACATTAGCTCACCTGCTATGATTGAAAAATTCCTCAATGAATGTGATGTGTATGTACATAATATAATAGAAGACATCTCTCCCCCCCCCCACCTCCCCCTTCCCTCCCTTGAAAAGAAAAAACCCCCCCCTCTAGGTCCTGTCATGTTTTGTATTTTGTACTTGCTTCCAGTAATGAAGGCACAACTATTGAAACTACTGTTAAACATGACACTATGAAAGCAGTACAATAATTTACTCAGTGCAGTTCTTGTCATTGAAGTTACAGTATGCTCCCTTGTGATCCCTTAAATTTTTACTTCCAAGTTAGTGTTTTTTTTACCTATATGGTTTGGGCCTGGGGTGGAGATAATTTTGCAACCTTTTAACACAACTAATTGTTCCAAATGCTAAAATATAAGTCATTTTGTATTTTTTTTCTTACAGTGAAGAACAACCCACTGAATTGCCAACTACCAAGAAAGTGCTAATATTTGTATTTAATGGTAAGAATTGGTGGTGATTTGTTAATGATATTGGGGGTGGGGTGGGGGACATAAACCCATTTTCAAATAATCTACTGTGTGAGAAATAAAAGTCAATGGGCAGTTTCTCAAATATTGGGAGGACATGTCCCCTCTCTTGGGGGATCTCCCCCCATGATGGTAAGGGTTTCAAAACCTCTCCAAGACTCTCTTTAAGGCTCAGTGAGATACTTAATTAGTAACTTAAGTTGCAGTAGGTTTTGTTGTTCAAAGGGGAAAACCTTGAAATTGAAACAAATATGCTTTAAAAAGAAAATGAAAGTTGATGGGTTTTCTGTAAGGAATTTTCAAAATGCATATGATTATTTGGATGTAATGGTAGGTTTTGGTTTAAATTACATAATTAGCAGACTGTTATTAAAACATTGTTTACAAGGATATTTGTTTGAACAGATATGTCTTTTCACTTGTCACCTTTCTGATGTCATAAATTTGTGATAAATCACTTATTCTCCTATATCATCAAGGCTCTTTTTCTATTTATTTATTATTCTTTTATTTCACTGAAAATATTTCCTGACTATTATTCTTCCTGAGTCAGTTATCAAGGAAACTACTGTCCTAAGCAATAAAAGAAACTTGCTTTGATAAAAATTTGAACAAAATGTTTGCCTGAGCAAAACTCTTTATAGGAGGAAGGGGATGAGCTGTTGTCCAGCCCCCTTAACTACCCCTCACTAATACAGGACTGTCTTTTTACAGTCAAAACAAGACAATTTGCTTGTTTTTTTAATGAAGAAAAGGAGGCAATACTTTCTCTTTCTTTCAGGAACCCTCTTTTCCAGTGTACTGGTCTGTCATGGCTTCCACATTGACATGCTGATAGTACCAGCTCCCTCCTAATACTGATGTTTAAAGTTTAATAGTAGCTGTTCAGCAATCAATGTCTTCATAAATGTGTCTTTCATAATAACTTTGACAGCCCAAATTTGATTTGGATGGGTTCACGTTCTTCAGTTTGCATATTAAGATTTTACACTTGAAAGACACCTGATAGGAAAAACAGCATTTTGGCAATGAGGCATGTTAAATAGCAACACTAAAGCTTACACGCAAACTATAAGCTAGACATGTCTATTGGATTGTTTTGAGTTTGTGTGGTACAATATTATTCTCTCAGGTGTAACTAATCACCAGATTTCTTTGACATATTGAATAATGTTACTGTACTTTAGTTGTCAACGAGGCAAATTTCTGAGAACTCACTCAGTCATGCGCTAGTAATCACCATAGCAAAAATAAGAGGAGATTATAGGTTAATTTTGAGCCCATAGAAGCATGTGTTTGCATTACACTTAGTACATGTGTACCATAGTGTGAGATCTCACTCTCAACTAGCAACGACTGACAGCAAGGAAGGTGATTAACTTTATATTATTTTGTGAGAATAATAAACATCAGCAGGAGACTTTGTCAGGAAATTATGACCAAGTCACAAAATGGGTCAGATACCCCACAGCAATAAAGGAAACTGTTAGTAGTATTATCAGGATGTTGAAATTCGTACATTTAAATTCACCAGAAGCTTTGTCTTTAGAGACAAAGCATCAGGCGTTATGAATGCTAGATGAGTCATACTGTAAAGTGCTTATCAGGTGAGGTCAGGTTTATTGTGAATGTTTTGGTAGAAATGACCATTCTCTGAGCTTTCTGTGTTCAACAGATAGGCATTGTGATAATTAAGCCTCTGGTAAGGAATAAAGTAAAGATTTGTAATTTTAAAAGTCATACAAAGAGGTTTTTATTAGTGTTCTTCTCCCTTGAATTATTAACAGTATTCATTTTGTTGAAAACAATCAGAGGAAAAATGAATAGAGTAACTTGAGGTGGTACAGACTTGTATAGACTTTGAAAATTCTAATAAATATAACATCAACTTGGCCCTGTTTATGACCCAGTATTATTTTCTTTTTGTCTCTCACAGTCCGAGGAAATGGCAGCGCCACTAACAAAGACATAGAGGATTTGTTTCCCATGATGCAGCTGGTTTTGTACTGCGTCGATAAAGTCAAGAGGTTTAAACTTTCCAAAGATGTAAGTGTCAAAGGTCATGTTTTTGTTCAGAGAATGATGACATTTAATGTCCAAGTCGAGAAAAGTTCTTTACTTGATGGGACAAAAACCTTTCCCAAATTTTATATATCCAGCTGGCTGTACTATGAAATGTCAATAACTTCTGTTTTTTATACCATTTTAGAAAATAATGTAAATTTTGTGGCTGTTAGAAAGATTTGTGTGTAACTGTAACAATTTGGTAATGCAGGTGTAGGACAGGTGTCTAGAAAAGATTTTATCTTCATGAAGTGATGAGGTCAAAACAAGTTGAATGACAGCATTGTTAAATAAATATAATTTTGTCCCAGGTGTGTGGCATTTCATCAAAGTTTTGATATTTGTCTCCTTTGAACAAAATACTACACATGATGAATTGATCATGTTAAAATGTCCACTTGAGTTCATACCTTGCCCAGTACTGCACAATTAAATGATAGAACCCCGTGCATAGACATTTAATCCAGCTCCAGAAAACCCTAGCCACAGCATGCAGAGCATACAGAGGGACCTTTGTCAACAATTCTGCCAAATCCACCATGTAGTTGTTTGCAACCTTAGTTGAATAGAACCTACGGTGTGGTGATAATAATAGACAATTTGATATACCCCACTTAGACAATAGAAAAGTGTGGTTTGGAAATCAACATTTTAAGCATCCTCAATTCAGCATGACATGGTTGGCTAGTTTTTGTAGTTATATGTGGGAGGATGGTGTTACTGGATTACAGAATTCCCTGTAATGGAATCACATGATCTCCAACATGTAAATTCTATGGGAGGAGGACTTAATATGCCAGTTCAAAGTTACCATTGCATTCTAAAGGTCAGGGTTTTAAGGGAACCGGGTCTTTCAGTGAGTTAGTACTACTAAAGCAAAGCATACCATGAAGTATACAAACCTATGTACAGCATATGACTTACAGCATAATTGTTCTATACCCAAATGACCTTCGACCTGATGAGACTGCACATGTGTAGTAGCAACTATGAAACTGGCGTATTCTGAGCTAGAAATTTGTCATTTGTCAATTATCTATGAGGGTTCATTTTATCAAGGTTGTCAGTGATGCAACAGAGCCACACAAGTGGACATGGTCAGTGGCCTAGTAGGGTGTTGTATGTGATGTCAACATGGTTGTAGTTGCATGTATGCAGTATGAGTATCTATGTGTTGCATGGCACCAGTTTCTCTCACAGGTAGTGCACATACCATTAAACCAGCTTGATGCAATTTTTGTCTTTGAACATGTTCATGCTAAAGGCATGGCACTTGTTGCTACACCATTCAAAGAGGAGTTAAGGCTTCACATGATGCCATTTGCCCATCCCCCATTCAATTGTGCTTCACATGTATCCAGATCATTAAAAGGGGTTGATGGGTAAATTGCCCACTCAGGGCTAAAAATCCTTCATAAAAACAAGAAATGTTGCAAAAATAGGGTTGCTCCCCTTTTAAGCAATTGTCAAAAAATACCCCCTGTTTACTCGAAAATAGCCTCATAAATTTGTTGGTTGTAAGGGGTTAGGCAATTTTGCTCCAAATGTTTGAAAAGATCTCCCTTAAAAAACGAAAGTTAATATCCTGTATAAACCACAGATCTTATTTCTAAAGCTGAAATTAAATACCTAATATGATTGGCATGTGATTGAATGGAAAGTGATAGTTTTTGCATAGATTTATATGTAGATAGGTAAAAAATATTTAGGTAAGGTGCTATCAAACTCATACAGGTATATATTCAAGGGACAATATAGTTCAGTTTGCATCAAAGATTTGTTATTAAACAAAGCACAGTTGTAAATCAGTTTTAATTGATCATTGCAAAAGTTTTGAATTAATATTTATGCATGCCCTTCCTGCAGATGTTTGTTTAAACTCTTTTCAACTGCTAAACCTACTAAATAGAGTGATCGATTTGAAATTTTGAATGTTAATTGGCAATTAACTCTCACACATTATTTTACCCCTTCATGGATTACAAGGTAATAAAATGACTGGAAATACAAGATTCTCTAATAACTTGTATTTTAACATTCTCATTTTAATTGTTTTTCATTGTTGTATGTGTAGTTTCTTGATGGTATGTGAAAGCAGGATGCATTCTAAGTCTCCTAGAATCCTTCTAAAAAATTTTCTCAGAATGAGATTTCCACTTCTCTGTTGTGTAAATTTGTCATTATGTTATGTAACAACATTAGCATTTAAAACTAAAATTATCCCAAGCACTGGAAAATCCCCTCTGGAGTGGTTTACAAGGGTGGTAGATCTCATTTCTCATTGCAAACACTGCTTAACTTGGCAATATTTTGTTGCCTAACAGGGAAAGCACAAAGCAGAACGGGCACGAATGAAGGTATCAGAATCTTTCCAGAAAATGGCCCATGCTCAGAGGCAGGAAGCTGCCCAGGCTAGAAAGGAAGAGAAAAGAAAAGCAGAGAAGGAACGTCTGTTGAACGAAGAAGACCCTGAGAAAGCCAGAAAGTTAGAGGTAGGTGTTCATTTTAGGGAGCAGCATTTCAAATGTTTAATTTGGCTTGTTTGCTTCGAGTGGGTAGTGTTTCAGAGAAACATAGTGACCTTGTTTGTTTAACATTTGACTGTAATTAATGCTTCAGTGCTAACTTGACACTAATAGAATGAGTTTATTTAAATAACAAGGTTAAGTCTGTTTGTGAATTTAATGGTGTTTGTATTTCATAGAAAGGAAACGAAGTTGCCTGAAAAAATCAGCATAAATTGGTCTGTAAATTGGTCATGTAAGGGTGACATCCATTTATAAAAACGATTACAGAGTGTTGGTGTTCTTAAGTGACGAAAAAATTTGGCGTTAAATGTATGACGCGTATATAGAACATCAGATATGTGGAAGGCTTGTTGGAACTGAATCTTTTAATGAAACATGATTCTGTGATATGAAGGAAATATATTCTAGTTGTAATGGATTAATAAATCACTTGCCATGGAATGTGATGCATGTAACCAACACAAACGCTATCTGGTTCTGAAACCACACACTTGTTACCCAGTTGCATTGTGTCTGCGTCAGTCAGGTGAACCTTACACGACAGATCTGCTCAATGTATAGTTACATGAAATGTAGGTGGTCTGTTTTCCTTGTATGACTATGCAGACAAATAATCAAGAATGAAACTATGAAGTCTGTCAGTGTTAATAGGGTAAAATTGATTTAAGACTAGGAACAAAAACAACGGATGGTACCTTGTGCAAAATTTTGGGTTTTAGGGCTGAAATTATGGGGATGTAGGAAGTGGTGTAAAGGGAAATTCCCTTTTTGTGTGTTATATCTGTTATTTTATGTAGCAAACTTAAAACAAGGGTTTGGATTTAACAATATGTTGACATATCTTTGGAGCAAGAGGAAACATTTTCATTCCAATTAAAAAATATTGCTATATGGAGGAGTAACTTGTAGACATGTTCTTTTTTCATTCCTGAAGCTCACTGGAATATCTTAAGGCATTGCCACTCATTCAGGAACTTTTCTGCCACCTAGTATCAGAGCAGCCCACGCAGTTGCCCACCCGGCAGATGTGTATTACACCTGCATAGTATATATTAGTTGCACTTGTCATGACAATGTCTGCAAACTTTTGCAAGAATTTTTCATCAGTCTGCATAAAAACTGTATGGTATTACAATCACAATAAGTACAAATCCAATGAAATATCAACTAAAGCACGTCTATTTACCTTGCATTTCACATAACCAAAGTAAATGGTGTTTCAGTGTGTGATTTCTCTCACTTAAAACAAGTGAAGAAGTGTCATTGCCCTAACTGTGTAAAAAGTGACAAGGAACAGCGATTAATTTTAAGCTTCGTCTTGCAATATGAATATTTATGTATGTAAACTAATTAACAGTGGAGAGATAACTTCATATTAAGTTCATGAATATAATGATATTGGACAATATCATTGTTTGAAGGTGTTAGAGTAGGGGTATGTAACCTTTCTAAACACTGGGCCAAATCATGTTGCTGCGACAATTTGGAGGGCCACAGTGAAACAGAGAGGTGTATATGAGGGTGGCATCTCACCCTCAGACCTTCCCCACCCCTCCCCCTTTAGAGTGACCAATGTGCCCATCTAGGCAGACCCACATCATGCGCTTGAATAATATTGTAGCATGGGCCTACTCATTGCTAGTGAAACTTGAACCCGTGTGGTTACATTTCTTTTTTGTCAACAGAAATGTTAATTCAGATGAAGAACGCGTATTCTATCGAGAATATCCACTTAACGTTGAAGGGAGCGATCGTTTCTTTGTTTTTATGATATCCTGTGCTTGCGACAAGTTTAAGTTGCTGTCAAGTGACAAGACGTACGAGGGCCAAAAATAGGGAAAATTGGAATTGTTCCGCGGGCAGCACAGGAGTCTGCGGGCTGCATTTGGCCCGCGTGCTGCTGGCTGCACACTACCTGTGTTAGAGTGTGTATGTAAAAAAAGAGGAGTTCATATCCCACACCTGCCTTCTAATGCTTGTTTCTTTTTAAGCGGACATAAATGACAGATGTCAGTTGATGAAGAAAATTGTGGGCAAGTTGTCCATGACAACAGAAACCTTTTTATTCCACCATTGCCTATGTGTGCTATAGAAGCACATTACTAAAAGATGACCCTTCAGTTGATGATATGCATACAGACACACTGTCATAGTGTTTTCATATGCACACACAAAGTAATGAAGAACTTATTTATGGTTTGCAGAAACCTTTGTTGAAAATAGCCAGTCTGCCCTTCCCTTCCTAGATGTGTTGTGAAAGATAGATAGGGCCTATGCCTCTTGTCAAATACATTTTGTGTTTGAGCAACCACAATTCACAATTTGTGACCTCACTGTTTGACCTTAAAGTGGAACGATTCAAATTACAAGGAAGACCCTCTAATAGACGAGTTGGGAAAATGTTTTCACGCAGTGTATCATGGGATGGGTCAAAGGTGAAGTGAACCACTTACGTTCTCAGCAGTTATTGATTATTTACTCCTGTTTCGGACATACACGTCATTGGTATCACAAGCACAGACAGTGTTTGTGCAGGTGTAATACAGGGCCACTGGGCAGGCAAGTATATCACACACATGCGCACACAGGTGAAAAAAGTCACGGTAAAGCTGACCTTGTGACCCCACAAGAAGTACTGAATTTTCCAACTTGTCCATTGGTCTTTGCTTTATGCAGTTAACACATAAAAGTGTATTCACTGGAATGTGACCTTGATCAATTAATCTGAACACCCTTTTCTGTGATGTGCTGAAGACAATTCTTCTTTAAATGTGAGGGGCTAACAGTAAATGTACTTGAAAGACTTTTAGATGCATTTTTCTTGATGACTACAAGTCATACAATTAATCAACCAACTCATCACATTTAATTTTTTTCTTCACAGGACAAGCAGTACAAGAAAGATATGAGAAAAAGACTGAACCCATCCATGAAGCAAGTCAAAGTTCGAGTTTCTTAAAATATTTTCAGGTTAACCATTGACTGGGGTCACTAACCTGTGTAGCATCAGTGACTGTTTTTGGTTGAAGTACTGGAAATTAAATTAGTTCAAGATAGCATAAGACTTAAACTGTCTGTAAAAGGTAGTTTTGTGGGATTATTGTAGTATCATTTCATGTAGTGTTTTAATGTTAAGATAGGTTTGGGGCCGTAATTCATACCATTTGAAAAAGGTTTTCATAATTCTAAAGAATTGAAACTGTGAGAGTCAATACAGTGCCTATTGTAAAAATGTTTGGGAAATACAAACATTTCTGCAGTAATTGAATATTCATGTGTGAACAGGGTATTTTATGAGGAAAAAGGAACATAATTCTAGGGAGTAGTAATTAAAAAAAAAGATATTTTGGCTCTCACATACCCTGAAATAATTCCCAACTCTTTTGTTTAATATTCATTGTAGTATTAGTATTTAGTGAAGTAAATATACGTATTTCAATTTGTCTACTATGTCGTGTGTGTACATAATTGGTTGTTCTTCAGTAACTTCAGTTTTGAATTTGTAGCAGTACTGCTGCAAACCGATGAAAGACTTATGTACTCACCCATAACTTAATTAAAAAAAACTTTCATTTGAACCTGTGGGGGTCTCCCTTGTGAAATTACTATTGCTTCTTGGATGGCAAGATCTACACTGGCACCCAATCAATAACATGATATCATGCATGATATGAAGTCTCGAGAAGTGTAACTTTAACCTTATTTCATGTCTCCACCTAACCCTAACCTTGTGACATGATATCATGCATGATATCCATATCTCAAGACAAGAATGTGACACATTTCAAAGAAAAACCTACAGATTTAGTGACACTGGTATGAGCTCGTGCATATATGTTTTAAGGTAGTGAGTATTTATTATTCCAGAATCATTCTGTCCTCCCATGACGTCAATGAGATGTGTGTAGAATCCTGGTTATTTCCCTAATAAATATGTCCTCATGATTTTACATTGCTCACATGTTGTGCATCATGCATTAGGTAAGGCCTTAATAAATTTAACAACTAATTAACTAAGAAAGGGTTGCATGATTAATATGAACCTTTTGTGGTAAAACTGACAAGGATTTGGTTAAAATAAGTATGGGTGACTGTGTTGGCATGTAATTCACTGGCCATAAATTGAAGCAGGATAGTGATGGAAGAAATACCTCTCAATAAGAGTAATGCTTTTACAAGTCAACTTCATTCTTTAGTTGTAAGTACTTTCTACAAGTATGAGTATGGCATGTGGGTAGGTTTCATATTCTACAATGGCATTCTGTGAGAATGTAGCTATACTTACAATTTTAATCTATACTCTGTGTTGTAAGTACCTACAAAGAGTTCAATCAAAGGAGTACATTCTGTTGGCCAGCATACCACATTATTGTTGACATAAAAAAATCTGTTTTTGCTTTCTCTAGAATGTCTTACCCATTAGTCAATTAGGGGACATGCTCCAATTGTCCTTCAATAAAGCCCTTCAGGTGTACCCATGAAAAATTTCATGACAAACAGTTCAGTTGTTGGCAAGTGAAACTGCATAAAATGTTGCATTTCATGATGAATTAATTGGCCACATTAAAATGTCCAGTTGAGTCCCTTCCCTGTCTTATTACACATTTTGCTAGTAGGCAGACAATAGTATCCCATGGACTGACATTTAATCCGGCTCCAGGAAACCCTAGTCAGTTTACTGGCGCACTGGAAATAATTTCAAAGGGACAGCAGCCAGGTGCTTGGAAGAGTTTTGTTTACAATACTGCCTAATTCACAGTGTTATTGTTTGCAACCTGAGTGGAATAGAGTCTTGGTGTAGCTATAATAAATGACCTCCAGCTATGGAGTTGGAAATGTGTTATACCACACTTAGACAATAGAAAAGTGAGGTTTGGAAATCAACAATTTTAAGCATCTTTGATTCAACATTTAAAATTCTTGTATGATAGTGCATGCCATGTCATACCATGCCAGTGATTACATAGGTCAACAATGACATGATTATGGTTAAAACAGGTTGGTACCCCAAATATATCAACCCTGTGAAATATCTGCAAACCATATATGGTGTGAACGCGGAAGGTGAAAAACAGATTTTTACCAGTTAAGATTATTTCGTACTTCACAGCAGTGATTAGTTCAGAGTATTATCAGGCCTGCGGTTAGTGCTTTCTTCAGATTAGTGTGGTCTTTGTCGATTTTGGTGTTGTAAACTTTGATTCTTAGCCCTTTAACTGTGCATAAAATTGTTGTACATCATATCTGTAATTTTTTTTTAATTTTTTTTTTATCTTTTCCAGTATTCTTATTAGTCTAAATCTATAACTTTAACCTTGAGAAACCGCAAAGTCAATTGCTGTTCATACTTTAATCACTGGTTGCCTACTGTAAATCTTTTGCTAAATTTTATGGAACTTGCAACATGTTTCATTATAGCAGCAGAATAGCAACATTTGTGCCAAGAATTGCTTTTACACAATCAAGCATACCCTTGACATAAGGAAAATGGGACCAGTCCAGAAAAGTCAGGCAAAGGTCTGAAAGTTTGCTTCGGTGTTCAAAGTCCTTAAGCTGAATGCACACGGACGACAGAAATGCGAAACATGTAACAGAAAATAGGTTTTCCCGCTGACCGCCGTGTGCATTGGACGAAAAACAAAATTAGCGTTTTCGTCCAAAACACGTTTAGCTAAACACTTGTTTCGCGAATCAAGCAGCGCTTGTTTCGCGAAAACACGAAACATGTTTTCTGTCTTGTGTTTCGTGTTTTCTGTTGTCCATGTGCGATGGGCATTAAACTGTGGTTGTTTTATCTGGGAAAATTGCCATTTAGTGGAAGATGGAACACCTCTTCTGTACTTAAGACCCTGTTAATATTTGTGTAGTTTAAGAATGGGTTACAACAAATTCAGATTTTTCTCCCCAACAAACTTCTGTCTTTTTCCATCTAAAAATGGCATTCTTGGTTGTGAAAGAGTCTTGAAAATGTCTAGAATTTAATTTTCTCAGTAGTGTGGGATCACTGGCAGTTAATGGATCTCTGCAATTAAAGTGACTTGTTTGAATTTAAATGACCTTGGTTTATCTTGCAGTGAATGATGCCATGTAATTTACATATATGTTCAGCTTAAATACTCATGGAATTATGAACATTTTTGTGGTATTTTATTGTTTGGAAATGTGCATCATTTAAATTTTGATTTATTTTAGGTGTTTACATATTTCATTGCCTGGACCATGTTATGGTTCATAACTGAATCAAAGATTGCACCAGGATCTTCCTGACTGGGGGTGGGGGCATGCAAAATCCATGATGAGGGAAGCAATAGGAAGCCCCAACAGGTGACAGGTTATAAAAAGGGTGGAGACTTAGGGTGAGGTGGGGGTTGGCAGGAATTCCCTATTCAGTACCATTGCACAGCAGAACGTATTTTGCTATAATGGCATACTCATTGTACAGAAGAGTTTAGTGCAGATTTCGTGTTTTTCTAGAAAATCTGACAGAAGAATTGTGTAGAACAGAAGCATGCCAAATTCTTACTTGTTCTATATAAATATATGTGGTAGAACTGGTAGATACTGAAAGGAAAAAAAAACTAATCGAAATGTTTGCATTTTGTTGAAAAATCTGCTCTCATTGAAAACAAAAATTCATACACCATTGGGCCAACTAGTCGCCATTTGTGATGTCTTACTTGATCGTACACACTATTGAAAGATCCCCAGCAAATTGGAAGAATTTGGGAGCCAACTTCCCTGGACAGGGCCCCTTTATTGTCTTCAGTTTGAGAACTTAGTGAAACCATGCATAGGGTATTGAAAAGATGTTTTGTTATTGCTGAAAAACTGCTTTTTACCAAACTAGTGTTGAGCACAAATGACTGCTTTACCTCATAATGGGATGTCCTTGAATAAACTTCAGTCGATGAAGAGAAATTTTTGGCAAAAAGAATCGTAGTATTGTGAAATGGCCAATATTTTGAAGTACAAGTACATTTAAATAGATTCTTGGTTTTTCACAATGATAGAACCAACAAGTATAAATTTATGGTAGTGTGAATGGAAATCTTTCGTCATAATTTGCTGGAATCGAAGTTGTTGAAAAGAAATAAATTTTAGCTGAAGTCATGGTGGAGAATGGAATGATTGTCCCTAATATTGGGGAAATAATTTCCTTTAAAATAAAAGGTGGTCACTACTTTGTATTGTTGTGTGGTTTCATCATTTCTGTGTCCCTATAAAAAAAAATAACTGAAATTCTTGCAAGTGTGGTAGTAATAGTAAGTTCAGTGTCAGGAATGTGAAGATACAAAGGGGAGGGATATCAAAACAGCAGATTGAGAGGCTCAGAAAATTTTCTTAGTTGTCTACTACTTGAATGTATTACAAAAAGCATTCACACCTTCAAAGCATGTGGAAAATGAATTGTTCCTACATGAGTGAGGTCCTTGTGCGAAGGCAAGGAAAAGTATTAGTAAACCATATAAGAGCTGTTATTTTTGCACCGAACGTCTGTTACTTAGGCTGCTATTACTGAATTGCCTTGGGCTATTAACAGTGAATATGTATTTGAGGTGTGTGTTTTGTATGAGAGCGATACAGTTTCCCTTGCATACTGCATAGGGACATTGTTCATTCTGACATCCATAAAATAGCAAAGCTAGCCAGAAAACATCAAATCACGTGAAGTCACGAAGGCACCGTTTTTCCAAAAAGAGGGCTTTAATAAATAACCGTACCCCCCTCCCCCCCACAAAAGTAAACTCTCCGTACTTGGCAAAAGTGTTGGCTGTACAAGCACGGCTCGCACATCTCGCCGATCTACCCGGTGGAGTTACTCTACATGGTTTGTTAGCCCTTTGGTGTAGTATAGTACTTTCTAATGGAAGACAAAGTGCATAGTAAACAATTCGGTTTTAACTTACCTCGTTTAAATGGTAATTTAAATGGCTGAAATTCTTTGAGCCACCTTTTCCCCTCCCCCTACCGCCTTTGGCAGAAATATCATGATCACATATGATATTGGGGTGGTGTATTCAGTGTAGGGGTTTGCTACCTTGACATCCTGGTGACGTAATAAACTCACATTTATCTAAAATTCGGACATGGCCCATATTGTAATTTTGGGTGAGGATTGAGAAGCCAGTTGGACTCGTGAAGTTGAGCGTGTTTGAACAAAGGGAATCAGTAGCGTAGCTAGGGACTCCAGCCCTCCCACGAGATCTTAGAGCCCCCACAGCCTCCACACCGGTGATCGGAGATAAAATGAAAAAAAAAAATGTCAGAAGAACATACACCAGCCCTCCCAGCTGGAGAGCCAGCACCCTGCCAGCCCCACTTAGACAACTCTGGCTACGCTACTGAAGGACTGAGTGAAGGGAAAATTATCTTTCATGTAGATAACAAGAAAGGGTGAGCTGATCCTTCACAACTTCACACGTGAAGACGTGGAAGTGGGAGCTCAAGTGAGCTAGCTGAGAGTATAACACACAAGTGCAGTGGGCTGGACTTGGAATCCTCCGTTTTAACATAGTTAATATACTAACTATGGTTTTATCTATGACAGAAAGGTAAACAGTGAAACGATCGTTGTTAATTGAAATTTTTTCAGTATCCGGAAACCTCGAGTTGAAAGCTCTGTCTTTGCTCATTTTGTAGTCATCTCAAAAGGTTAGTCTGCTAGAGGATATGTCGAGATTCCCCATTGAAAATGAAAATATTTAGTTTCTATGACAACCGGAGCCATTTTGAATCAATATTTGTGCTTGTAATAGGCTAATTTCCTTTGAACCTCGACCACGGACAAGGAAAATATGATTTTACAGTGTGTGCATGGAGGGCATTTTGTGCCAAGAAGATTCCAGGTAGTGATATGATCACGCGCTAGTTTTGAAATGAGCTTTGTCATGAACAAAAGTGTGAAAGAAACTAACAAAGCTAGGCCTAAAGCTGTAGGTGTTCTTCCAAAAGATGTTATTACGGAAATGACTGCAACTCTTTGTTTCGCTTCACCAGTGAGTATTTTAATTTGTTTGTGAAATGATAATAATCTCAAAAATTGAGGCCAAAATATTGTAAACAGCTTACATCGTTGATTCTAAGATCAGTATCCGTGACTAACCAAGTGGTTGCGGAGACAATAGGGACTGCGCGCGATGAATATCAAAGAATAAAAGGACTTTGCGGTGCGGACGCTGTAATTTGGGTCATCTTGTGACGAAGTCTTTTTAAGCACTTTCACTTTTAATTTAAAGATTCATTTAACAAGTAATAATAATATTTAGATGGAACAAGGCTTGGTATTTGTGAAGGCCATGTTGCTTGTACTGGGCGCAACAGTGCATGACTTAACCTAATCTGCTTGGACACGGAAACACCCAGCATAATGTCATCTGAGCACAGGGATGCCCAACCTATCGATCAAACTTCTGTACATAAAAATACTATCCGGAATGTTATTTCAGAAAAAAATCTGTTGTAACACGTACAAATGGGCAAAGAACTAGCTGCTTAAAGTAGGCTACGTACCTCAGTAACGTGATAAATTCATGTCTGTGACAACTGACTTATTCCAATGTGAGAAAATTTGGAAGATTACGTATGTGGCATAAATGACAGTGCATGGAAAGACGTTAATTTCATCACCCTCGTTTCAATATGAATTGCGTAAAACAATACACAGCAAAACTTTGCATTTGTAGGCTAACCATAAGTATCTTCTTTTGTATTGAGTCCATTATTTCCTGACAATGGTACAGATGCTTGTCGGTGAACTTAGAGAACGACCCTTATTGTCTCCGACTGCACCTGCGAAGCGGACAAACCTTTTCATTCATTTTCACTTATTGAAGCACCACGTCAGCCTAGTGTGACGGAAGCTGCAGACAGCCGCTACGTTGTTGTACTCGGAACTTGCTTTGAATACGGAGCTGTTACGGACTTTGATGGACAATAGGACGGTCCTCTGAACCTAATTCACTCTTAGTGGTGTACTCAGGATTTTTTTTTAATTCTGTCGTGGGAAGGGGTGAACAAAGCAAATGTTACCTAAAACACCCATCGATTAAAAATGACACCTTGTTTTGTCCTGGGACAGGGTTCGATGTGGCAGGGGTAGAAAGTTTCATGTCGAGCCATTAAAATTTTTTTGAAGCTGGCTCGGCGTGTCAGTTGATTAATTAGGATAGACAATATACAAAGAGAAAGTCGTTCCAGTATGAGTTTCTTGCCCGATCAGTATAGCTTTTAACCTTACTGATCCAGGCTTGATGGATACGCAATCCTAAGTTAAATCTTGTCAGGGAGACTACGCCACCACGTTGTTGAAAATCACGATTAAACACATTTTGAACGATTTTAAATGTTGGTAGCCAATCGAGGGGAGGAGAAATATTACAGCCCCTGAGCAGCTTCGTCCGCAACTTGTCACACTTAACTTTGAAAACGATTGAAAACTTTCCTTGCATATTATTTCTGTTTTTAAGGAATTTATTTATCAGTTTATATCGTTTTATAGCAATTCCGGGGAAATGGACAAGAGGCTAGTTATCACTGTTAGCTATAGCTGTCACCATCATCTGCTAAGCTTCATAATTACCATAATTACCATAATTACAATATCTTACTAATTACATAAATGGGTCCATCACGTACAGCTGTATGAGTTTCTCCGTGACATTAGCATGTGTCCAATTTCCATGTTGCCGGTCACGGCTCATGCGTAGAACCTGTCTTTAAGCGGTACAGGGGCACAACAAGAACAGATGCAAATGTGATACTGTCAAACAGAGAGACACGTGACACTGTGACGTAGATGATATTTTTCTATGAATTCCCCGAGCTTCAAACGTCAAGGTGCACTATATAGTTGGTTTTCGCTGTTTTACGCTAGTCCCACCCCTACATTAGCTCCTGTATCACTTGACACCGGTTTGGAGCTGAGAATCAATGTCCAACTACATTCAACCTAAACATTGAAGACGCATATAAAAGTGATTTCAGTAACATTGACGATGTAATAAGCGTAGGAAGCTGTTTGAAAGTGGGGGCGGAAGTGAATGTTAGTGACCAGTGTCCTGGGGGAGGGATTCCCCCTCCCCTTTGGAAAATTTTTGACTATTTACAGTGCCCTAGGTGCAAAATGGACCGACTTTTGACAAACTTTGAAGTAATTTTGCCCCTTTGAAATTTTTTGACTATTTAAAGTGCGAAACAAGGCTTTCGCCCCCACCATCGAAAGTGTGGGAGGTCGCCCCTCTGTCCCCCTTTTCCTACGCCTATGCGTATATTACTATAATAGGAAGTAAACACAAGACTTCAAACTGATAGCTTTTATATTTTACCCTCCATAAAATTTCCGAGCAAGTTTCATCTTGAACGACGTGAACAGCGCCCTTCCACGTGGTGGGCTGCAGATGCTGAATAATAGCAAGACGGGACAGGAAGAACTCCATTACATATGATGTTGACTTACTAATATTGACTTGGCGTCTATCATACCAGCCGAATTGTTTGTTTCTTTCTAGAAGCAACGTGAAGTGTTTTGACACTGAAGATTAATAAAGCCTTGTAATACGAAGGATTGAAATTGGATTATTTTTACAACTTAAATGGTCAACAGTTTAAGCTTACGAAAAGCTTTTCGTTTCCTGCTGTTGGTTTTCGGGTTCTTTGAATGGATTTTAAAGGATCCTTGACAGTGAACATGTAGGGATATATCAGCTTGTACTCAAGAGCCCATTGCGGATCTATCTGCACTGAAAATACAACTCTTTAAAAGAATTCCTTCTCAATTCCTTTTTGCTCCGGGCCTTCAGTTTTCACTAGTATAACATTGATTTTTATTATTCTGGTTTCTGGATTACACTGAATTTTAAGCATAAATTATTCTTATAACAAGTAACGTGCAACATGGAAAATAATTACTTTTTTCAAGTTTACTGTTGGAAATGTCTTTCAAGATTGTATATTTGTGTATTCGTGATTGGAAGTGTCACCACTGGTTACAATTTGGATCTTAAAACACCTGTAATTCGTCAAGGAACAAGTAATACTTACTTTGGATATTCTGTGGCCATACACAGTGAAGGGGGAGAAGACATGTGAGTAGCCTGCGTGGTAGACTTGGCATATGCAAAAGAGCAAATGCGCTTATTCTACTTTGAATTAGTAGGCTACACTCTGGCATCCTATTCATGAATAGCATTTCTTAACCATGCCACATTTTTTTTATTTTTACTGTATGGCTAAATTCATGCCGAATAATTTATGGCTAACCTCCAGGGGTGGCACCAGGTACTGGCAGGTAGGCCCAAAGGGGAGTTGAAGCAACCATAAATGGCAACGGAAAACCTTTGGGGCCCGTCGCTCTTGTAGAGACGAAACTTTGAGCTTTTTGTAGGATAAATCTTGGAAATGTCGGGTTTGTATTTCTTAAAATAAAATTGGGGATTTTATTGAGGAAAAGTGGAAAACGTGAAGCTATTCGTCCTCGTTGAGAGGAAAATCAAGTATACTTAACTGCGTAGCCTTCTGGAATTCCATATTTTATGGTAGTTTCCTGCCGGGGTGGGAGTGGTTCCCCGACGTGGTCCTAACCTTTCTGCCCCCACCGGGCCTCAACAGTGTGGTAAATTGTTCCAAAACAACTTGAATTATCTAAAATATGCCATATATGACATTAAGTTACAAAACCATGATAAAAGATACTGTAAGGTAAATAGGTAACATGAGATATAAAACAGGTGTCTACCCCCCCCCCCCCAAATATTTGTTGGACCCCAACAAATTGTTTGTATCCTTATAAAATGTGTAAGAATTAAGAAAAAATAAATGTGATATAAACACATTTTGTGCACGTATGAAATCAAAGAATAATTTTTGAACATAAATTCAGTTAAAACGATGAAAAATTTAGCACCAGATTACATCCAAAGACACCTTAGCATTCAAACTTTTCTCAAAGAGGAGGAGGAAATCCTCCCCTTTGAGGATCATTCCGAGAACGGCGATCAATGCCGTAATCCCCATTTGATGCCTAGGCAGCCCTAAAATTTTCATCCTAGCTACGCCCCTGATATATAAGATTTAGCTGATATCTTAAAGGTGGGAAGACTGCTTACTCCTTTCAAGTTCGCCTATAATTCGTCAAGGGAAACGTGGTACCCATCACCCTGCAGCCAGTACCCACCACCCACCACCCAGCATCCAACATCCAGCCTTATTGTGGAGATACCTTTCCTTCTCTTACCGGTATGATATACCAGTAATTGCCTGGTCCTGAGATCTTGATGCAAACCCAAAGACGAGTCCCACACTCACGGTGAAGCAAGTGGCACTCTAAAGAGAACGGGATCATGCAACTAGCCCACCTCATACATTTGGAGGGGCAAAATTTATGTTTGGATGGGTACTTGCATGGAATCATTTCATGCAACTGTGATTGATATCATATAACTGTAAAATTGGGGAGGGGTAAAAAAGTCTGGGAATTACTGGACAACCCACCTCTCTTGGTAGTGGTTAAAGATCCAAGAAGATTCTATAAGTGAATTTATTCACGTGTCAGCTCTAGGCTAATCAGTAGGATGCATCATTTTCTTCAGGGTCGCTGCGCAGGATTTTGACTTACAATATATCTGATAAGTCTGCCCCGTAACAATCCCCTCAACATCATGTATACGCTTCGTCCAAAGTTGTTGTAAGCAAAATGACTGTTAGTTTCTGATGTCGAATTGCTCAAAACACCGTCAGAAGCAGTAGCATAAGTTCAGTGACGTAGCTAGGCCCTGACATGAGGAGCACAAGAGTAGTTCATAGAGTTACATTTTTCAGGGAGAGGTTAGCAAATGAAACTGTAATTTTGAACAGTTACAGGGCTGTACTCCATAATTTTACATGGGACAACAAGGGACAAAGCTCTTATAGGTACGCCATCTCTTTCTAAACCCCCTGCTCAAGATGTAACTCGATCTGCTCGTAAACTTATTTTATCCCATACCGCTTTGCTAATAGCTCACTAAAGAATGTATAGCGCTCTATGAAATAAAACTCCCATGATGTCTAGTGTATCTGTATCATCTATTAGCTGGAGCCATGCCTGTCGCTTCAAGACGTCCCACACTGTTAATATCCTGTAGCTTCTGTTTAATTTCATTAACAGACTCAGTTATAATTACCGACTTGGTTTGATGAGTTCCTGCTTAAAATGAGAACAGACATGGCATACTACTTTGGCCTATTGAGTCTTGAGTAGTCTACTCAGCAAGTTGCGGTTATTTGCCGGAGGGGGCATGGAATGGGTGATCAGGGGCAGATCCATAAAATGGGAAAAGGACGCAGTCTGAGATCAATGAGGGATAAGGGGGCTCAGGCAGGAGGAAGGGTAAATATTTTCACCGTAGCCATGAAGCCAATCTCATTTGAACAGCTCGCCCACCAATGGAGGGTCGGTGTTTTCCCCACCCCTTCTCCGAGTTCGCCCCTAAGAGCAAAAGTGGGGAGGGACGTTTTCATAGCAGCAAATCCTGTAACCTACGATATTAATTTATAATGAAAGTTTCGGGGTGAAATGACGGGAAGTTTGATAAAATAACAGGGAAAGGTCTTCAGATGGGGGACGGAGGTGACTTGAAATCTGCCGTTAACAGCAACCCAGCTGTGCAGCAGCCTATCTTCGAATGCATGTAGACGTTACCAACTAATTGGGTTTGTAGCTTGAGATATATTGTTTACTATACTCTTTATAGTTACCGGTATCCCTACTCCTTAAAACACTGAACCATTAACTGAAAGATTGACGTGAGTAGTATTTAGGTCGTAACTTCGTCTCCATAGCATGGAATTTTAACATGATGTGTATTCATTACATTTGATCACGTGCGTCAACAGGTGAGGACACGGGAACATGTCCTTCCACTTTAGAAAGTGGAAGGGATATTGTCCTCATCATTGTTTCCAGAATCCCAAATAAAATAGAAGGCACACGTTTGTTCCATAGCTTGTAGTATAAATCTTTTAGTGAAATCAAAGTCGAAAATGGAGGAAACGGTGGCAATTCAACAGTTAAGTGGAATTAAAATCATGGGGAAGAATGCCGTAGATCAAACCTGAAGTCATTTGGTCTCCAAAGTTTCTAGTGCCCTTAAGTGAGACCTACTTTCCTCACTTCCAGGGCTTCAGAATTTGCTCAAAGAAGTTGTAATCAATGTCATACATCAACCCCCCCCCCCCCATTCCTCTTTTGAGAAACTGTCGACGTTCTTGCGTTTTACTAAAAAGTGATTAACTTTCTAATTAGCTTAAACTAAGGTCTGTATGGAATTCCAAAAAATGTTGTTGGCGTAATTGCAAAAGGGTCTAGACCCTGATCCGCAAAGAGTTACGTACACCCTCTGATTTATCATGGGATATTGCTTAATAACCAAACCCTAAGGTAGGGAGAAGTTCTTTGTGGAACAGGGCCCACACCCATCTGTTGATAAGCCAACAAGTAGTATTTTTTAATGTTGCATAAATCCATTTTAGCAGATGAATAAGGCTGCGAAAAGGTTTGATAAACAAAACTGGCTAACTGGAGGGATGCTACAAAATGTTCGTTTTACATTACGGTTTACATATTTTCACATTTCAGGATGATTGTTGGAGCTCCGCGAGGGGACAGTAACGTAACAGGGATAACTGAGGGAGGTGCCATCTACAGATGTCCGCTAGTGCCACATGATTATCAAGGAGAATGCCAATTGATTGTTTTAGGTGAGTCATGTCTGAAATATACATTACATATTTTAGATTTATGAAGAATTACGGAATAAGAAAAAGAGAAGCTTTACAGATGTTTGCAAACTTCGAAATAAAAAGAGTATATTTAAATGAATTTGAAAAGTCCTCAAATGTTTGCATCTATCTTGGTGAATGGATTAAGGTTGCGCCCTTGCGATTATTAGTAAGATTAAAATGACGTATTGATCGTGAAGGGGTAATGCATAGTTAGCAGGTAAAATCACCTCTTCTTTTTTAATTTCATCCCTTAAAAGGCAAAGTGACTATTTATAAATCCTACATATACATCGACAGGCGTAAGAGGTGGGGTCTGAGGCGACATCCCCCACCCACATCCAACTTACCTCTATACCCCGATCAAAAAAAAACTGTCGATTCCAGGGCACTTGCACTTACTCTCAGGACAAAATTCATGTCTTGATTGTTAGCCAGACAAATTTTATGAAAAATACCTTCCGCCCCTCATGAAATGTCGTTAAGTGCACTTATATTTGCACATCTTAATTGGTATATTTCATGATTAGTAAGCCTTACGCAATGCTAGGACCATCGCAATGCTAGGACCATCGCAATAGTGGCCAAGGTAGACAAGAGGATGAGAAGACAAGACGTGACAATATTTTAACGGCATTGTCACAATCACCGGTACCGAAGCAAAGATTTATCTGACGAGTCTTTATTATTTGCCTTATAGCAATCACCGGCGGGGGGGGGGGGCGAGGGGAAGGGGACGAAGTTCAACAACCCGACAGAGTAGAAGTGATTAAGGAGGGTTTTCAGTCAAGAACAAATTACCATTATGAGTCAAAATAACCTTCAAAACAAAAATTGATCGCCATGTCGCCTACACTATAGTCGCGATAGCAGTCTGCCCTTCATAACCTTTTTGGATAAGCAAAACTTTTACCTGTTTACAGGCGGCTACAAGAAATGTAACTAAGTTTTATTAAGCGATATATTACAGATATCTTAAATCGGGAACACGACAACATGAGTTTAATTAAGCTTTCTTGGAGATGTGCCTGTTAGGAACAAGCATGGTGACAGCCAAGTCCAGTAGGATTTCGGGTATTTGTTTCTGTTGAGGTCACTTTTTTTTCCAATAGAAATCGTTTCTTAGTTTTCCGAAATTACATATTTGGTCTTTTCCGGTTGTGAAAAAGTGTGTACTCTGGTGATTGTGAGGAAAAATGGGGTAGGTTAGGGATAGTCATAGGCGGGATTACCGGGGGAAAGGAGGTACTATTCACAGACCTTTGAAAAAATAATAAATATACAAACGTAAGGAAAAAGCGAGATCACACAAGATATGAGATGATTTAATATAAAGAACTATATTTGCAATGATGAAAAACATGAAAATTTAAGAGAAATGTCATAATGTTCTATTATAATTCTGGCGCCCTTACGTTGGCGTAGTTGCATGGGCGGGGCAAGGGGATCCCTTAATCGAACTTCCTTTCAGTACATGGAAGTCGCCCCCCCCCTTTGGCAAACGAAACCCTGACAGGGTATCACTAACAATAGTAGATGTACACCATAGCATAACATGTTCACTGCATTCCAAGTTCAGCAACCTACCGGTAGGCCATATGAAATCCAAATGTTCGGTAATTTTCAGGACTGTAACTGAGTCCAGCAAACCACGGAGCAGTAACAGCTCTCTGAGCAAACCCAGTTGCCAGCCAAATCTGATTTCACTCATAGTCTGTCCCAAGTCCAATAGCCTTCGATTTCGAACTTAATCCAGTTTCTGTGTCCCCGATTCCGAGACAGTTCCGAATTCTGCCATTTAACAATGTGGTCCTGCACATAAAGGTAGTGCCACTAAAAGTTAATTGGATGGGTCGTTTAAGGAGTCAGATTCATAGCCTATATGTATTGACTACCCAGCAATTTAGTTGACTGTGTGTGACCATGCATGTATTATTCGTGTTATAATATTTATTAATACAAGAATGGTCGCACACGGTCAACTAAATTGCAGGGTAGGTCAGGTTTTGAATCTGATTCCTTAAAAGATTATTAGGGTATGCAACAGCAATAATGTAGTAATGTGTAACTTTCATGTCTATGAAATCCTCTGGACTTGTCTCAGAGCCCAGTCAGCTGCAGCCCATTCCTGGCAAATCTGATTCCAGGACCTCCTATTGCAGTGCCGTCGGAAGGTATTTTCGATTGGGGGGGCTGACTTGTGCATGTTAAAAAGATGGAGTGTAGGTACGCTACGCACCACCATGGGTTGGCACGTAGCGTATGGAGGAAATGTTTGAAAAAAGTGCCTCCCAGATTGCAGGAAATGTCCCTAAAAGTTAAAATGTTGGTATATTTTTTGTTTGACGTTTATATAATTTGCCCAAATTTTGATTCAAATTTCATCCCAATTTTGTAGAACTACTGACTTTAATTTCTAAATTGACTTCCCAAGTTGGGTTGATAACTTGAACACATTTCCCCACCTTATAAGATAATCCCTTTGGGTAAGGAGGCAATGCGATTTAATTACAGCCTAGACTATCTACTAAATATAGGAGACAAAATATCTCCTACATGTTTAGGGGATCTTTTGATAAAATTGATAACGAAATCCCCCACTGATTGTTATTTCGAACAATAGCGTAATCGAATATGTGTTTTAGATGGCAGAGGAACTAGTCATAGATTGTGGAACCATATGAATAATCAGCGGCGTAACGATGAGCTTGGGGCCCCGGCTCCTGGACCCATCCAGGAGCCGGGGTCCCTATCAGGAGGTCAAGTGGCGCCACCAGAGGTTGGTGATTTGGGGGCACTATAGGAGATGGTGCTGTAAGTTCACCCTAGATGTATCTGGCCAGAAGGTCGGTAAAATTGTGTACTTTTGAGAAATTTTGGTAAATTTAAGATGGCTTAGATGCAAAATGGTGCTATCTTTGACAAATTCCCGAACTGACCATATATTAGAAAACTTTCACGATTAAGTGAATTCTGATCCTTTTAGTTGACTGTAAGGGAAAGCTGTGGTGACTAAGTGGAGGGGTAACAATTATTTTCCTTGAAAAATTCTTGTTAAGTTAGGTAAGGTAACTTAGATGCAAAATTCAGGTATCTTAGTAAATCTTGCAATTAATTACATGCGTAAAAATAATTATTTAGTAATATTTTGGCTGTGGTATGGCACTCGTTATAAAAATGTGGAACGACAAATGCATACTAAAGAGGTCGGAGTTGTACATTTTTCGGAAAAGGTTTTTGGTTACAATAATATATTGTTGCCCCAATCATGGTTATAAGATATGGAGTGTGTACCTTGATAAATGAGCGAGAAGCTCGCCGAAATTTTGCATTGAAAATCGTCCCCATAACAAAATTTACCTGGAGACTGCACTGGCACACTTTTAATTCCTAACAAAAAGTATCAGCTACTTGAAGGCAAGCCTTCCCCCTGAATTCCACTACTTTGCATTCTTGCAATGCCCTTCTCCTCCATAATGACTCTAATGCACAAGTACAATCGGCGTACTTGTAGAACCTTCACCTTTGGATAATGCGAGTATGTTTGAGACGGTATTGATAGTAAACACGGCTACGCGGTGGAGCTGCACGCGCGCAGACGCGCGAAAATCTTATTGCTTTGATTACTGATACGTCCAATGAATTCAATGCTTATTCCCATTCCTGAAGCAAGGAATTCTGTGCATCAATTTAGCGGGCGCCCACTTTTGGTAGGGGACCTCGGCTCAGCACGGTCAGACGGTCCGAGCCCATAGGAGTTACGCCACTGTGAATAATCGGTAACTTAAGATAAATCACCGCAAAATTCCCCTACTCTATCATGCGTTGACCGTTTAGATTTCCAAAAAAAGCAGGAAGTCAAATTTAGTACGGCTTACGACATTGAATCGTTATTTTCAAATACTTTCATAAACAATTTTTTCCTTCTTGACTTAATAACGGAAATGATACGTCATTTGTTTTAATATAATACGGATGGACTGAATGATAGGTGATGTAGTTTTAGAATGATATTCAATATTTTTTAATTCTCCGTCTTTCACTTTTTCGACGTTTTTACTACATTTAAAAACCTACGCATGGCAAAATCATTGGGGGCTGAAGCCCCCAACCCCCGGTTCCGACGGGGCTGTATTGAGGGCCAATTCCGAGTCCAGTAAAGAATAGACTTTACAGTCCAGAATTGCGTCCGAGTGCCGACTTTGGCGTTAAAACCCCCGTCATTTTTCTTCTATATGTCCCGCTTTGAGCGTTGAGGATGTCCAGTGTGAATACGTGATTCATTATTTACACTTCTTTACAACGAATGCAGTTATCTTGTTATTTCCTTTTGCATGCAGGGTAGTTTGAGTGGAATTATTGTTTCGAAAACTCTTGCAACTAACCTCTCCCACTTTTTACTTTCGCCATCAATAATTACCATTCTCATCAACTCCACCAAAAGTTGAACTGAGTTATTACTTTACATGAGTGTTGTCAGCCAAATATTTGATTACCGAAAAAGCATCAAATTTACAAAAGGTTTGAAGAGGACCCTTACAATCAAGGTTTTATCTTAGCATTTTTGGCTCTCTCGGTCACATGCTTTGCCATGCTTTGACTTGCAGCCGGAAGGTCTAGGGTTCGAATCCTGGCCGGGTCATACCGAAGACTTTAAAAATGGAACCTACTGCCATTGTGCTTGGTGCTCAGCATAAGCAATGGAGTAGGGAAAACAAGCCTGTGAGCCACAACTGGAAAAAAGGCCGTGGCCGGCTCGACTTAAACCAATCAGTTAGAAGCTGGGCCGTAAAACTTCATCTAACTAACTAACTAACTATCACATGCTTTGCCACCCACACCTTACGAAGACGGCAGCTGCGCTTAAAAAATGCAAGCTTTGATGATATGTTTCTTCGGACCTCCCTTGCCATGTCTATGTATGTGCTACTTATAATTAAACCTTGATCGCCGTTAAGGGAAATTACACTGTAACCTACATTTTCGAATATAAAGTTTTGCCAAGCCCTCAGAAAAACTGAAACATGAAAGATACAGTGGGTGGCTGGAGAAAGCAGGAGGAACTTTTTATAAAATGGATGAAATTTGCAATTAAAAAATAGTGTAACCAGGAAACAGCACAAAAGTGTCTTAAATAAAAGTGGTTTGTTGGCGCACTTTCCTGCTTTCGTTATTACTTCCTGTAGAACAACTTAAGTGCGCTATCTGTTCCATACAGTTGTGCAGAACTCACCGTTATTTTTATGCCCAACATCAGGCGTCTCCACTTAAAATGTATCTGCGGTTACCTGGCGCAGGAGTATCCGAGTCACGACGGCGGAGCTCCCTGGCGGAGTCTATTCTTTTAAGCCAGTCTAGAAGGGGACTTCGCACGCCGGGTCGTTTGGTTGGTCATGTTGAGTTGAGTAGTCCATTGGGGACATAGCTCCTGAAGGGAGCAGAACTCCTTCGGGAGTATTTGTTTGGTTTTCTCCCTTTGGCTCTTCTCCAGAGAGTCTAGGGGACTTTTGAAAAAGTACTATAAATTCGTCTGCAGTTAAGTAATATCAGAATTAAAAAATAGCCAAATTGTGATTTTTGTTGTAGTCTGTATGGAAAGCGTTCAATGCCACTTTAAGATAGCCGCGTATGCTTGTTCTACTAGTCGTAATTCTGTTAATACCTCAGCCTTTCTGGGCCCAGCAAAGGCCCTGCTGTGGGCCCATGGACCTCACACCTTCGGGAGCAGGGGTTCTTCGCGCTCCCACAGAATATTCGGTGCTGCTGGGTATATTCCCCTGGTGTTCCCCTCACTTTCGAACATCAAATCCCCCCTCCTTGCGGGTGTATAGTCGCGAGAACATTTCATTGGGGAAATAGTTAATCGATAATCCTAGTAGTCAAAAACTGTATGGCCAACAAGCCATACTTTTGAATCTTCACTCATCGTTTCACCACGATTGCTGTGTTATAAAGCACACAAGTTTTCTCAATAACAGAATAAGAAAAGACGTTATCAGGATTCCAGCAGCTGAGTAAACTTTCGTTTTAAATCAGGATTTTATGTGAGGGTGGGGGTACGTTATTTATGAAGTTGAATGATATTATTGTCGGTTAGCTAAGTTACTTGAAAACAGGATATTTATGTAATAATCAAACGTTTGATAAGCTTTTTTTTAGTTACGAGATGCAATTCTTGTTTTGTTTAGAAAGTAATATCATATAATTACACGCCCAATGTAGGTTTTGTTGATGTGCGTCATGTGAAATAAGAATAAGTTACGTTATACGCCCTATATAGGTTTTGGTGATGTGCGTCATTTGAAATTTTCACTGTACACCATATTTTCTGCTGAATTTGTCTATTTTTTTTTTTGCTTGCTTGCTCTGTAGAATGAATGAATGAATGAATGAATGAATGAATGAATGAATGAATGAATGAATGAATGAATGAATGAATGAATGAA
>WURT03192011.1:0-10001 GCA_009936505.3 Holothuria glaberrima
TCCGGCCGGATTTGAAATACTATCCGGCAAAATCCGGTTCCGGCTGGAACCAAAAATTTGGATCCGGTGCATCCCTACATGATTGCACTAACGATCATTTGTGATGTTCTGTGCTGTATGTACATTGTACATTATAGTATTGTACGCAATATGAATATCGTACGAGAGTAAACAAGGCTACTACGTACGAGTCGTGTTAAAACATACGGTATGAGGGTAGCTTTCAATATCGAAAAGTTTCTTCGTTCATAATTACGAAGTAACTGATATTTTCTGTAGGTATTAAGTAGAAATGCATTCTGTTTAAGACAAGTTAAAATTCAACGTTACACTTTTGTACGGAGCATGCAGTAATACATATGGGCAAACTTTTCACACCATTACGACATCATGGTGCTGGAAATTCTTAGCCAACACACTGATTATGTATGAACTACAGCGTGGTCACAAGGCACACTACAGTACACTGTATGTGGTACGTCTGAACTCATCAAGACATGCATGTGCCCAAGGCGTGTGTGATACTGTACCGCTGTAGCTGGAGAAGTGTGTCTTTTACTACAATAATGCCAATGATATCCATAGGCTTCTCATCTTACGATACTATGTTAGATCGCAAAAATTTCAAAGACAGTAATCAATGACATAACAAAAAGTATGCATACTTGTGAAAAGTTTGAATAAATTCGTGATTCGCCTTTGCTTACGGACTGCTTGCCAAAATATCACAAAAAATGTAAATGTTTTAACTTCCACACTACCTCGACGAACATCACTAACGGCGCCATTTACGTGTATAAACTTAGGTTGTTCAAAGTGGTGGAGCTCTTCCAAAGTGTTTATTTTGTTTATATAACTTGACTTGATTTCCTGCTCCGTTAAGCTGGCTGCCTACAAGGGTCGGCTTAAGGCCCTTATTGGAATAGCCTAGGCCTACACTTGTCCCATTTGGGACCCAAAAGGGATTTCACTTTGTGAAAGATTGGAGGGAGTACAAAAAAGATCGGCTAGATTTATAGCCAGTGAGTACTCCTGTGAAGCTGGCTCAATGACTCAGCCTACACTACTGAATGATCTTGGACTATCTGATCGCTGTAGGCATTGTAGACTCTCAATCTTTGCTAAAGATATTTATGGTCAAGCAAACATCCCTATGCTGTATGTCGGATCTTCGTAAACCTACCATATTACTCAACATATGCATAGCCTAGGCCTACTTTGCACTGCCGCTCCCTCTCTGCTAGGACTAACTTAGTAGCCTTATTGCTAGGTGTCAAGTAGTCTCATTCCCAATACAATTTGGGACTGGAACAACCTTCCTGAGTTTTAATGAAGGGGCTTAATTCCAATTCCAAGTGGGTACTGTCTAGGTTGGGCACTGACTGGGGGGAAAACCGCCGAGGGCGTGGGGTTATCGCCGTTGTCGAAGTTGTCCAGGGATATCTGTGCGGTCAAGGTTAGTACAATTAATATTTTTAATAACAGGCTAGGCCTAGGCTTATTTACACAATGCATGATAAACAGCGCCTAGTGTTACCCAACCTATCGTGATTTCGTTAGTCTACCTTTCGTTATTCTGAGTTGCGCAGCCGATGCCCTCTTCTGTGAACCTGCAGATTTGCCTCCACTTTCTCCATCTTTCTTTTGTTGCCTCAGTTGGTATAAGTTGAGCATTTTGGAAAATATGCAGAGCACTTGCAACCGTTATCTGAGAAGCAGACTATTTCAGAAAGAGGCAATAAACATAATAGTTAATACCGTTGGACGAAGTGCAGCAGTCAACGTCGTGATTATAACCCTGATATAACAACATACACATTGAACAATTACGTACGTGCGCAGCGCGTAAATGTACACCGTACGTACCTAGGCTACACTTAGATGACGAGAGAATGTACTGTGTACAATGTACATAGGCCAAATTTTACCGTGAGACGTACCCATAGGTTGTGTAGCGAGCTCACCTTACCTCAAACAGTACACTGTCGTGATTGAGAATTTCGAGGTGGTGTTCACCGATACGGTGTCGCCTGTGGTACATGGTATTGCCAAACTAAAAAGTGGTAAATAGCTCAATATTACACCTTTGGTGCTTTACGTCAAAAAAGAAACCTTTCTTGAGTATTGGATAGGACTTTCCTTTTGATTTAGGAGCATCTGAAAGCCTGTTTTATGGCAGAAAAAGAATCGTAAAATCTGCTCCGTCTGAAGTTGGCCTTCCAAGTTATGACTAAAAAATTTCAAGAATGCTGTTGAACGTAGTCGGTAATAACCAGTACGTAGGGGAGATTTGAATGGTGAGTAGGAAATAGTTGGGGGGGGGGGAGGGTAGAGATGGGGAGGGGGATGTAGGGGTGGGGAGGGAGGATGGATCGAGGTGGGGAGGGGATGGTGGAGGGCAGGGTATAATGGGCCCTTTGTATACGGTTAAAAAGTTTAGTACTGGTGTCGGTGAAAAAAGTGACTCAATGGAATCGACATCTCCAAAAAGGAGTGTGCGGGCTACGTATCACCTCCTGTATGAATATATCATGAAATTTTAGGTCTGACAGATTAATACTTCCATTAACCGGATTACTAAATAAACGGTCAAACTAAGACAATAATAATGTGGTAAAGATGCAATAAATTGGTATCGTCCGATGTTTTTCAGTTTTTCATCGGCCGAAAGTCGGCCGTGGCTTGGATCCATTTCTTTCGAGTCTGAGTGGTCTATAGCCCGCATAAATGGCTTTAGGTAGGCTATTTTAATACCCAGAATGCAAAATATGTGGTGTCGATGATATGATTGATTTCTGATGCAATATACACCATTCAGTTGGCAACTCGAACATTCACATCCTGGATATTGCTTGGATCACAGGCGTAGGAAGCCACAGGAGGCCGTCCCGATCCCTGAGGATGAAAACCCCCTTTAGGCTTGTTTCCTGTGCAAAAAAAAATGTCAAAAAGTTGCTGTAATTTTCTTTAAAATTTGCTCACCATTTTGCACCAAATTGCATCTATGACTCCTAAGTTTTCGAAAATTTCCCAAAGGGAAAGGGGACGGGCCCTCTCCTTAGACCCCCTCTCCCAGGTGGGCAATCCGAAACTGTCCAGTCCCCCCCCCCCCCGCTGCAGTCTTGAACAGCTACGGCTATGGTTTTCAAGTTCATCATATGTAACATATAGTCACCCTTCCAAAGTGTCATATTATGGGAAGTATCCGTCTATATCACTGGTTCTCAAACTTTTTGAGGGTGAGGGCCAAGTCAGTGGAGAGGCTAGAAAGAGGTCGAGGGTCGCAGGAGAGGATTCTGGCTAGGAGAGAATACAACCATTGGAAGGAACAAAATCCATACTTAGGTGATCCCCTAAGCTGTATCGATGGCAAACAGAGGCAGGGGTGCGAATTTTAATTTCACAGAATACAGTTCCTTAAGGGTTGCAAGTTTGAAGCACCCAACAGAAGCATTCTGACATCAGCACATCAGCCCCACCGTGGTTGGGGCTGAGGTCAGAAAATTGTGCTCTTCATGGCTCTCTAGATTGCAGGAAATGACATTCTGGGCCGTAGTGTTTATGGAATATTAAACTCCTGCATTCACGTAAACAATGAAGAAAACAAAATGTTACGCTCCCAAGGGGTTTGTAAGAATCAGATAGTATGTAACGAACAATTTTAACTGTTAATAGCTAGGTGACATACTGTGACACCTCACCCACCCCCTACAAAATTAATTATGTGCCTTAAAACGTTATTTAGAAGATTTTATTTTTTGGACTAAAAAACTATAGGGGGTAGATCCCTACCCTGCTCCCAGGTGCCGCCGCCCCTGTGTCCCTCCCTTTTGAGAAATTTTTGTTGGCTTAGACGCAAAATGGTGCTATCTTTGACAAATTTACGAACTGATCATATGTTGGAAAACTTTCACAATTGAGGGAATACTAAATTTTGAGTGACTGTAAACGAAAGGTTGTTGTCTTAGTGGAGGAGTAACCACTCTTTCCCTTGAACATTTTTTTTTAAATAACTTAAGGTAGTTTAAATGCAAGATGCAGGCATCTTTGTTAATTATGCTCTATAAGCTGCTCATGATATGACATTGCTCTAAGATTCCCTACTGCTGCGGAGTCCTTGCAGTCTTGCAAATGTCGAAGATGTACTTTTGTCGTTAAATTGCTTGGTCAGAATATTGTATTATTGCCTCAATAATGGCTATAAGGTATGGAGTCTGTATATTGTGACGAATGCGCACGAAGCGGGCCTGAATGTTCCGTTAAATGCATTTCCGTACTGCCGTAACAAAAGTTGTGGGCAGAGTTTGCACCGAGAAACATCAAATTCCTGACAAAGTACATCCGCAAATAAGAGGACGAGTCGTCTGTCTAGTAATTCGTATAAGCTTTTAATTTTCATAAAATTTGTCTTTCCCTGATTTTCACCACTTTACATTCTTTCAGTGTTCTGCTCCTCCACAGAGACTCCTTTGCACACGAACAATTGATTGTAAAACCCTCACCTATGAATAATGCAAATATATTTGAGACGGTATTGATAGTGAGCACAGTCATGCGGTGGGGCTGCGAAGCGCGCGAAAATTTTGATACGTTGGTGAATGATTTGGGAGAATTTGGATAGTTTGAGAGCAACCTGTGATAAAAATTGATTCAAATTTATTCATCGTTCAGTCAGAAACACACCTCGCCCTATCCCCTACAGAAATCTGTAGCTTAAACGCCGTTGTGGCTCATTTTCGGGAGAATTTTCGGAAATTGATTGGGGGAACGTGCACTCATGCTCCCGTACCAGCGCCACAAATGGCAGCTCCCTGGCCTGACAGTATACTAATTTTGATAGTTAAAAACGTTTACAAATAGCTTATAATCCACCTTCTGTCTTCATTAAAAGAGTATGTGATTACTATACGTTGCCAACATCCCCAGCTGACATAAATTGTCAAACTCCGATCACTTCAGCTTTGCATGGTCCATGGTGTTTCTTGCTGTCGTCAGATCCTTCAGCAATAGGAAAGGATCAATTTCTTAAACCAATAAAAGACGTAAATAAACACTTTAATTCTTAGTTTAATCGGGAATGATGTCATCAACTTAAATGCCCTCAAGAGGATTTTTTGCGATACTCATTAGCATAAATGCTTCCAGATTTTCCTCGGAATTTGATGAAATCTTTTTCACACCTTACCTGAAAGAATAGGAGGGTTAACAAATACTCATAGACTTTGAAAAGAGATGTGTAAGCAGATGCACTGAGTCCATACCTGTACAAAAACCTGTAACAGCAGGTAGAACAGTTTCTGCTCTCTTTTAGGTAAAAGCGCGCAAATGCACAATGTTTACGACAACGGCTTTTCTCGAGAAGAATCAGCTTTCGAAAAAACGTGTCCATAGCTTTATCCGTGTGCAAGTTTGGGAGTGTATTTAAGCCCCAAATCGCCCTTTTTCAGTGTGAATTCCACATTTCGTTCGTCCTGGGGGCCCCACCAAATAGGTCCCATAACTATAGGGAACCAAGGTTTTAGTTAATCCAGCCCCAAATATCGCCATATAGACTTATGCCATATGATGAAAGGGGCCCCAAAGGGGTGGGGCCGGGCGGGAAATTTCCCGGTATCCCGGTGGGCCAGTCCGCCCCTGTTTATATTCCACATTGAATGTCTCAAAGCTTTCTATAGTTTTCTACAGTGTTGCTATCTTAATGCTTGCACGTAGATACTGGTTTTAAGGGCTTTGCTTCGGGTTTAAAATTTTAATGTTCAAAAATAAGTTTAATCAGGTAAGTTATTTGAGATATTCTGCAATGTAAGAACATTATAACTCATAGTGAGGTGTAATTATACTGTCCCCCCCCCCCCATACACACACTTTGTCAATAACCCTAAGGAAAACAACAGGCGTGTTTGATTAGTTTGATTCCGAAGTTTGCAATATAGCTGACCAAATAAACTCAAAGTTGAAATGGTGGCAACAGACACTAAATGGATTAAACTCGTGGAAAAATGCCTCAGATAACACTACAGCGGGATCATCTTAAATCCAAACTTTTCTAGAACTTTTGAGCAGGCTGCGGATTCCTCCCCTAGTTCTTTAAGAATTACTTGTTCTGGTGAAGGTCATGCCCCCCCCCACACACACGCACTTTTGAGAAACTGTTGACCGTGGGTAGCGCCAAAGAGGGACAGGCCATGGCCCCACCGTAGGGGAAGACTGGCAACCGTCAGGGAATTTTTACAGAAACGTCGGGGAGTCTTAGTCGTTACGATAAAGTATGCAGTCCCCAACGGCGACTAGTCTCCCCTACGGTTTACCTGTTTATGCTCTCAAGAGGACAATTTCTTTAAAAAGAACCCAAAATTTTCGGCGTGCTACGCGCGCTGTAGGGTCAGTCCAGTTTCTTCAATAGTTTCATCCCATTAGTTAGTTTCATTAATTAGCATAACAAAGTAACATGTAGGCAGAGTACACGGTTTATGTAGAGGTCGTAAATTTCATCCCATATCGAAAAGCCTACTTGCTGTTCTTTAGTGTGGGCAATGCGGTAGAGTCAGTTGTAGGTGAGCGACTCACGGAGCAAAGTTTGGCTACTTCAGCGGGTATTCCATGTGGTTTCGAAACAATATATGTTATCCCCGATACCGTCTACAACCCCTTCAGTTTTTATTCTTTTACTTTTTGATCTTAATGATTACATATATTTTCGCGCGCTTTGTAGTTTCATGATTCAGACTCAAAGGAACACTATCATTGCCCAACTCGGCTCTTGAAGTATTAAGTGATATTGTGCAAAATATGCTCTCCAGTCTGCCAGTGGCATGGGAGAGTAAGGCCCTTCATATCCCTTCTCACCACCCCTCGACATAGGGGCTGTCGGAACTTGGGGTCGCTGGTATGCCACCGGTCGGGAAAATTCTGTCCCCACCAAGGATTACTTATTTTTGGCTTTCAAAAGGGTCGTTTCTGCGATAATTTGCTGTACGCTTTGCCCACTCTTCTTCAGTTCCGCCACTTACATCTAACAGTGTAAATATAGTACAAACCCTCTCCGTCTGTTCAAGTAACTAAATACGTACAATACATGGATTTATGTAAGTTGGGAATTTCGTCTCATTTCGCTAAACTTAGTTTATGTTCTCTTGTGTCTGTCGTGCCGTACGGCTCGTGACTCGAGGAGGAAAGTACGCAAGTTGTGTCCGATAGGGCCCAACTGCCCGGACAATTGACCTATATGAGCTTTAAATAAGTACAGGTTCTTTTTAGTGTAGGCTTATCCAAAATATTTTTCCCGCGCTTTGCGCGCTTTTTCACAGTTTATATTCCGGGAAAACATTAAACTAGCGCGGAACTATTTTCCTTTATGCAATTTATGCCCCGCAATGGCATGGTATAGTACACAGGTTTTCTTCAAATCCCCCTCACCAACTCGTCGACGGCATCGGGGCAATCGGGGCTTCGGGTCGCTGGCCCCCGTCGAGGATCCTGCCCCCCCCGCCGGGCAAATCCTGGCTCCACCCCTGCTGTTGAAGCTGTTGATGATATTGTACATTAACACCTTAGCGTTTCCAAGAAAGTAGTCAGACGGAAAGTCATAGTGTGTAGACCGGGCCGCAACCATGGCCGTACCCAGGGGGAAGCAGGAGAAATCCCCCTATAAATTTTCAAAGCAAATTTTTACTACGTCGACATGTGCGAACTTTCCATATTTCAAAATAAATATTGTTTAGATGCAACTTGTAAGGAACAGGCAGGACCATTTCCGAAAGATGAAGAAATTGAAAGGGACAGCCACCCCCTTGAAGATATATTTTTTTATTACTCATGTCGCTAAAACGTCTTATAAATGCATTTTCGGCAAACTTCATCATCACCCATACTGAGTGCTAGTTTTCCCTTTTGGAAAGTTGTAACATGTCAAAGTCACAAGTAAAGTTGGGGGATTTGTGCTCTTGAGACCAGGAAAAGTCAGAGAGTTGAGAAGGTTGATCGTCGTCGGGACAGTGGTACGTGACACGTACCAGATTGGGGTCGGGCAATGTCCCTCGTCGAGAAAGGATCCCCCACGGTCGGGTAAATTTTCCAATGTAGTCGGGAAACGATTAAATATCAAGTAGCCCACAAACACCAGCCATTCGCCTTTTGTGATTTACCCTACATGAGGGAAAATCCTAAAATAAATCCACCAAAGTTTCCAATTTCACGACTAAAAACCCGAAATACGCGCCGAAAATTTTTTATTTTTGCTGTGGACAATCTTTCGGCAACCTGTCGTTCTTGTCGGGTCATCAGGTTGCAACCTACCACGTAGGGAAGCTTGAACCTGTCGCGCAAATTCTGGCGCTACCCCAACGTCCGTCGAGATTACACGGCATTTTACCGTATTTACAATCCTGAATACACGTTTTCCGAGGAAATTGGCAAATTCTACTTCTGAATAGACCACGGCTTCCTGTGCTTCCCCTGACTGGAATGACCCCCACCCCACCCCACCCAACCCCATCCCTATTGATGTCATTTATAGGGCACACTTCGAAACATTTACACGTCATGCTATAAACAGGAAAAAATGTATGACATTCAAGCCTATACTGAAACTAACATCAATATTAAGAACGGTACAATTAGTTCGGTTGAAAAGGAGTGTCGCCCCCAACTTGCAATTCTGCTTGTATCATGTCATACAGCTTCACACGAGAGTATTACTTCTGTACTTCAGAATACTTCTGTTTTCCCAATATTGTGGCCCTTTTGGTAAGGCGCTCGACTAATAGAAGAAAAAAAAAGAGGCGGTCGACTACTTCATTTCATGTAGTTCATATCTTGGATCAATTACTTTCCCTTCCTTTTGCAAATAGTTCATTTTAATTCTTTCCTTTTGAACAGTGTAATATACTGAGGATGAAATCCTCAAAAGAACTGAACTGTCGATTCTTTGCGGTTGCTTTCTCTTTTATATCTTCCTTCTTCTAGTTTTTATTTAGGCTACTCTACGTTCACACTTTTCTTTTCTTCATTACGCCTGGATTAGTTGTTAATCATATCTTACGGCAAAATTCCAAATCAGGTCACTGTACGCTGTTGCACGTGGCCTACATTATCAAGTCGCGTAAGCCACCCCCTTTTTCGATTCCAATTGGAAATACTTTTACGAATATTTTCCCATAATAAGATAAAACCGATTCCATATTTCATGTAATTAAATAGCATTTGATACAAAAGGTATCAATAATGACAGACGTTAGCTCTGTCATTATTGATACCACATTAATCTAGCTTCCAAAAGGCACTTTTTTCAACGGAAAGCGAGTTTGAATGAATATTTGTTAAGTACCGACTTAATAATTTTTTCTACAGCAATTGTTAATTAATACTCCTAGGGGTAGGTGTAAGCATCTGCTAACAATAGTGACCATTGTCCTTGTTGATGGTGCGCTGATTTGTCAAACTGTCAAAGGAAGACAGTCGTTCCCTTAATCTTGACCAGGTCTCCCTCCGCGTTTTCACTGACATCTCACACCTGCCACTAATTCAAGAGGAATCCCCGCGTATAGGACATTACCATACAAATTTAACAACTTGCAAAAAGTTTAAGGGGACAGTAAAGACCATTTTGCCGTTATAATGTGTGTCAGAAGCTGAACTTTCTAATGTCAAGCCTAGAGAAACTCAGAAACATTTCACCAGCTTCTTACAATGACCTCGAACACGGGATTAGCACAAACCTCTAAGTAGTCACAATATAGACAGAGAATTCCTACCAGAAAGGAATTTGAAAACCTGCAGCATACCACCCATAATCCTTCTTAACTCAAGAGTAGTATATAAGTCCCAGACATTTGAGCCTATCATGATAAGGGAGATTATGCACTTCGGGAATTAGCCGTGTGGCCCTCCGTCTGAACAGAACCCTGTGGTACTCCACTTGTGACTTAACATAACATAACAGGTTAAAGGGCAAAGGAGGGCTAAGGCCCCATAAGATGCCCTGTAGTCCAAAACCCCAAAAC
>WURT03192022.1:0-10001 GCA_009936505.3 Holothuria glaberrima
AAACTAAAGAGTTGTAAAGAATCTTCAATGAGCTAGTAGACAATAAATCTCTTAAATTATACATAATCGCAAGACTTATGGCCACTTTAGAGTTAAACTTTTTAATCTGCTCCTTCCAAATTAAATCACAGTAAATAAATACCCCAAGAAATTTGGTGGTGTTAACCTTTCTATAATGCAATTATCAATTTTAATAGTATACTTATCACACTTACGTTTTGTGAACACCATAAAATTGGTTTATTAACATTAAAAGAAAGTTTTTTTACCATAAACCACATTCCTCAACTGATCTAAGATTTCAAATAAACGTTAACTGCTAAATATCATTACCAGAGCAGAGTATATTGGTATCATCAGCAAAAATAACAAATTAAACCACATCAGACACATTACAAATGTCATTAATGTATAAGATAAATAGTTTAGACCCCAAGATCCGTGCGGAACACCATGCTTAATATTAACAGATCTGAAGAGCAATCATTGATTTGTACATACTCTTCGCTATTAGAATGAGAGCTAGAAATCCAATTGTTCACAATTCCTCTTATGCCATAATATTCCAATTTTTGTAACAATAAAGTATGACTCATTGTATCAAAGGCTTTTTTGAGATCTATGAAAACGCCAATAGCATGCATTCTTTTTCGATGGCAGTTGTAACGTCATCTACAAGCTCGGTAAGGGCCATGACAGTTGAGAAACTAACTCTAAAACCAAACTGACTATCAACTAATAAATTATATTTATCACAAAATTTACACACCCTTTTCTCAAATAACTTTTCTAAAATTTTTGAGAATTGGGGGAGGATCGAAACTGGCCTATAATTGTTAAACTTATCATTTAACTGAAAAAGAATTAAATGAAGTTACGTTACATAGTAACGAGTGGATCCTGCAAAGTATTTTTTCTGTTTACAGGTTTTTACAGCATGTGCGACTTTGAGAGTGGCTGGTGTGATTGGACGAACCTAAACGACGATGAATTTGATTGGACGAGAAATAAGGGTGGTACCGGCTCCAGTGGAACTGGCCCTGGAAGTGATCACACTCTGGGAACATCAAATGGTAAAGGGCACAATTTGAGCAAACATGTAGCAATAATTTAAACTTTGTATTTTTAGAAATCATCATATTAATTACAATGTACATACTTGAAAGAGAAAGTTTTGTTTCTATAGTACACTGTACACAGTTGAAAACAAGCGTAAAGAGAATTTCTAATGTAACCAAACACTGCCCTCTACTACACACTGGTAAATTTATAATAAGGATTGTGGCGATGGATCATCCAACCAGTCCTGGTAAATTAGATCTCAAAATAAAGAATGCTTAGTTTCATTTTACAAGGTCTGGTAAGTGTCATTTTTTGAAATCTGGGAGACATTTTCGGTGACATTTTTCTTAATACGCTTAGGGCCAACTCATGGTGGCGATCCGAGCACTTAGCCAGTATCATACCCTCTTCCCTATAGACAACTGGTCACTCGTTTTCAATTTGCTCCTTCCTCATAATACCTTCTTACAACTGTGACTAGGATTTAAAAAAATGGAAAATAATGAAGAAGAAATGCTGGTAAAAGCGTGTATATTACTATTGTGATCAGTTGTAGTGTTAGGTGTGGGGAAGGGGAACTGCATCCCCGTCGGGAAGGCTGGCTCCCATCGTGGAAATTTTCGAAATACGTCGGAAAGCCGTAATGCAAACCAATAATATGTAGTCCCCAACAACTGCAGTCGCCCAAAAGATTAACCTGATTTTGCCTTAAATAAGGGCCAATTCTTTAAAAGAAGCCCAAACGTTTTGGCACATTTCGCTTTTGACATTTTATTCGGCAACCGGTCACCCTTGTCGAGGCTTCGGGTTATTGCCACCCCCACTGTCGTGGAGCTCGGTTCCCGGTCGGGCATATCCTTGCACCACCCCTGATGCAATCTGTATCTTTTTTCACAGGGTCTAACTGGGAAAGTTGTGGTAAAACCCATTTTCTGAGCGACATGTCCCCCTCACTAAAGTCGTGTAAGACTTAACTCGACCGAGGTCATTGCCCCCCAGGTTGAATAAGTACCAGACTTTTAGCAATGGTTGCGGCAACTAACGTTTAAAATGCATGTCATCTATAGACCTGAAGTATGTAAAGTCAAAGAACACACGCAGAGTTAATCGCTTGTTATTACACTAACACCACCACAAATGCAGAAATTTGATTTGTATACCGGCCAGGTACGCGCGTAAGTCTACTACTCGTACGAAGTATACGTGCATAAGGTCGTTAGAGGTTTTCCACCGACGTCACTGTGCTGCGCGTCTCCTTATAGTTTGACGGCCAGGCGTACACTGTGCAACAAGTGTAACTAACTCTGTGTTATGCGCGAGTATCGATGACACACCTTCTGCGTATGGGTAGTGACGGCCAGTATGCCAACTTGAATCGCAATGACGTCACGTGAAAAACTTCTATTGCTATAATTTTTTTACAGGATATTACTTGTACATCGAAGTAGACAACCCTCGAAGACCAGGAGACCGTGCTCGTTTGGGAAGTTTCATTATACTTCAACCAGCAGGTGAAACGTGCACGGTGAGATGTTTTTTTTTCTTGTTGGCATTTATAGAAGCGTAATGGAGTATGCCCCCTCCCCTTTTCCAGGAAAAAAACGACGTAAAACTGAGACGGCGGAGAAATGAAAAAAGCAAAAAGGGAAAACGCGAAAAAATGAGAGAGACAAGAGAATGAAAATGGGGAAAAAAGGAAAGAAAAGGAGGAAAAATGAAAGAATACATGAAGACTTATTGACGAATAATGGGAGGGAGGGAAAGAAAATTATTCGAAATTTGATAAAGTACGGAAGAGTACTGAGGCCAACAGGAATTAGCAGCCTGATGAAAGAACGGAAGGTATTGGGCTGGAAGAAGGGAAAGAAGAGGGAGTGTGAGGAAGTAAGGGGTCGCGCAGGACCGGTGTAGAGAATTGAGCCAGGCCCGTCGTCATAGTAATGAAACGTCGGATAAGACGAGAGTGAGAGGAAGGAAAGGAATGGATAAAGGGAAGGGAGGGAGAAAGTATGAAGTACGATCGTCGGGAAGACGGATCATGGCAAAAGGATAGTGCGACAGGTAAATAAAGGAAGGGAAAATGAAACATATTGACGGAAGATCCGAAGTAACGAAAAGTGAGAAAGGGAAGTAAGAAACTAATCTGAAGTTCCTGTTACTATCATTTTGTTGTAATCAGTGGTTAGATGCACAGCTTCTCTTATAGACCCACTATATGATGAATAGTGCCAGTGATGTAGCCATGGGTGGGGGTGAAGCCCTCTTTACTGATCGAAAATAGAAAATTAAAAATAGGAGAGGAAATGATGAGAAAAGTAATTTAATAAGTAAAATGACAGATAACTTCTTCAATATTAAACGGGGAACATATCATGAGAAAATGTCTGAAAGTAAGCCTGTATCGTCAGCCCTTGTCATTACTACGTCATATAGAATAGTTTGAGCACGTCGATATTCCAGTTCCCTTACAACCCGTACAATCATCCATCCTCCCCATCTATGCACCCTCATATGTCTTACGCACATGATGTCACCAACCGACCGTTAGTCCATGTTCAGCAATTATCAAAATAAATGAGTTTTAGTACTATTGTCAAGGGACGTGGCAAATGGATGGACTGGGAGGAAAAAATCATGGGGGATGTCAGGCCCCATGTAAAATACGTAATTATAAAAACTATTTCAAATTCAGTACATACACTCCTCAAGAACAGACCAACACAAATAAAGGATATGATGATGACGATGACGATGACGATGACGACGATGCGAGAGAAACGTCAATTGTAGCTTATTATTATTATTCATTTTCAAAGAAATGTTTGAAACTCCGTGGTCTTGAACAACCTTTAACATTCTTATCAAGAAGGGAAAATATGCCTCGGTCGGAAACATTTCTAAGCCGATTTTTAAACGTCTGTCCATAGACCTATTAGCCAATAGCCTTGTGTTCTGATTCTGTCATGCAATCCTGTTGTTTTCAACAGTTACGGTTCTACTATCATATGGAGGGCTTAGGCATCGGTCAGTTAAACGTTTATAAGCGATCCGAGGTGAATGGTGTACTGACAACTGTTTGGTCCAGGACACAAGAAAGGGGAGACAACTGGTTTTATGCCTCGGTCGGTCTAGGAGTTGAAACAAAAGCTTTCCAGGTAACTACGTTTAATCTTTGGATTGCCTCAAAGATAGGGATAGACAACAGTTATATTACGCTATAGTACGCTAAAACAACATCTGTAAAGATTTTATTGCAACTTGTGTTCATGTAAGTGGAAATCGTCACATAAAAAATGTCACCTAAAGGGAAAATGTAGTCACCTCAATCAGAGTCACTCTAGTTCATGAATGGCCTATTTTTATCATGTGACAGTATTTTTGTTAGTGAATTGTGAAATTTGAGGAGAATTTCTCCTTTCTTTGCCTATTGTTTGTAATGGTTATGCTCAAAACGTCTCCAGAGGTGCTTGTACTGCAATAAGAGGTGATTTGCAAGAGTTTGCTGATTTTTCAAAGCAAATTTTTGAGGTGACTGCCTATTGCCTTTAAGTACTTATTTGAATCTTACTTTATGGTGACACATCCAAATTACTGACATATTAAATCAAAGTGTGACCTGTAGGTTACACCCAGTGGCAGGCGCGTAGCGGGATTGTGTCATGGAGAGGGTTTCGTTGGGGTGTGACATGGGGGAGGGATATAAGGGGAGGAACCCTCCCCTTTGGGAGAAACACTGGCTTTTTAGGTCTCTAGATGCGAAATGGTGCAAACGTAGTGAAGTTTATCGTGTCGGCATATATTCCCCAAGACGCTGATGATTTTTACCATTATTTTTTTCAAACTCGGGTCATGGGGGGTTTCAACCGCGAACCCTCCCCTTGGCTACGGGCCTGCCCAGTGGACATGTACCTCACGGAGGAGTCATTCAGTCTCCCAAGACAAGATGCACGTGAGGTCAAAGTTATCCCCTCTTACACTTTAGTGTTATACCGATATTGCAAGTAGCCCATATTACCTATACCGATATTTCAGTTCTCAATATCGACCAATACCGATCCGATACCGGTATTTGGGAAGCATCCGGCAACCAACCTTGGGCTGTGGGATACCACAATGAAGTGACGTTTCATATTGATGAGGTAAAATATTGGAACTTACATGCAAACCTATTCAAATAGTGTCCCGTTTTTATGACATATAGGACGATTAATATCGGTTGTGTAATATATATATATATATATATATGTAAAAGATAAATTCACCGATACCGATATAGGATGAAAATGGGAAATATGTGCCAATACCGACGGTGAATACCGGTAATCGATTCAACACTATTGCACTTAGTACCGTTCTCACATTTTTTCTGCAGCCCAACAAGAGTTCATACGTCAGTTGCCAAGTTCTCTTAAAATGATAGGGAATTATGAAAAAAAAAACCACACATCGCCCAGTCAACTACTGACAAGTGTATACTTTCTAGCTAAAGTAAAACTAAAAACTGTTTCCCATGTGGGGTGAACGCATGTTCGAAATGTACAGGCAAACGAAATACTACAATAGAGGCGGCTAATATGAGAATAACACATGAGATATATGTAGGCTTTACTTGTCAATAGCATTGTTATTCGCACTTGTATCACCCAGGATGATACTTTATTGGAGTATACGCCCTCATTTTCTAAAGTAGTAGATGTCTGCTAGAATATCAATAGCAGTATTATAGTCCACCTGTGTGCAAACTCTGTAACCAAGGCAAAACTACCTTGAAACAGTAAGTAACTAAGTTTGAAATGCACGGTTATTTATATTTTGTAACGGCGGTGGGGGGGGGGGTTGGGCCTGATTCAGTATGACACAATTTATTTAGCATAGGTATGGAACGTTTATTGAATGGGTGGTAAATGTACATAGCAGTGATGATGAACACTTCAACAAATTGATAGCTCAAGTTGCTATGACATTTTTGTTTCATAGGTTGTTATAGAGGGCGTTCGCGGAACAGTAAGGTCTGGAGATATCGCCATCGATGACGTTTCTTTTACACCAGGTTGTCAGCAGTCCAATTTCGATCTCCCAGTTGTTTCTACCGTAGCCTACAGTGAGTATATACGATACTATTTGTTACTACAATTATGACTTAACTACGACGGAAATCGTTTCGTCTTCATCGAGGACTAACCTTAGAAAGGGGATATTGCCACTCAGTTGTATTCAATAATTTGCAAACTTTTTGAAATTTGCGTCCACTTGCGTCGACATTAGGTCCACTTTAAGATTTACACCGAATACCTACTTAATGATACTCCCATTCATTGCACCCGTGATGTGCTTATCTTCGTAACTCCCTCTGATTTTCTCATTCAGAAAATATGGATATATGGATGCTATATGGATATTACCTATCCAGTTTTGCCCGTCGGTACTTCATGTTTGCATGAAATATTGAGATCGTTATCTTAATAAAAGGAAGCAAAAACTTTCTAAGGTCATTAAGATCACAGTTGCATTCATATAGCGTGGGCTTTTACGAGCCCGACGCAGGGCCGCTGGTGGCCGGGCTCCAGGCAGCGAAGCCACAGAAATTCTTTGGTATTTGCAAAATTGTAGGAATTGAAGTGATGCATTTTAGCTTCAACTTTAAATGAAATAAGGTGGGCACCCAGCCAACCACAAAGATCGCAATTTGTTTTTCTTCATTCTTACTCCGTACGACCCACAGTCGGCCGAGATCGACAATGCTGAGAGTTTGAAAGAAGGAGGGGAGAATGAACTATTTAAGGGTTTTCCGGGCTTTGGAAAAATTATGTGAAGTATGGGAGATCAGATCTCAGATTGGGGCTGGCGAAACTTGCTAAAAACGTATTTGTAGACCTATAGCGGTATGAGTAAATAGAAAAGCTAAGAAAACTATCCTTAAGGAGAGGTCTTTTGCTCCCCCCCCCCTTGCCAAGCGCCTGTCCCATTATACGGTAACGGGAATGGCACTTTTCGTACTTTGCATCTTGAATTTAAACAGTCTTTAAAAAGCCGGTGAATCTATACAGATCGACGGTGATAAAAATTTTTTTTGAAAATTTTTGGGAGAGGGGGAACTTCCCCCTCCGCTGCTTACTGCCATGGGACGTCGGTGGTTTCAATGATAACGTGAGAGTTTGTACGAAGCTATGACAGCAAGATGTCTCACAGGAAGTAACCCCGCATCCCGACACAATATGTAAAACGGGTGCGTGCAAAGAATACAGTGTCGAGACAGCGTTGGGAGACATTAAATTGTGGCCTATTGTTTTTCTTTAGCTTTAACGGCATATAAAACACACAATGTTATCTACTTTCCCTAAGTGCTTGTTCTTACCAAAGCGCAGGATACAGAGACCTATATCCTGCTCTATGGTTTTTTATTTCTTCCATGTTTCACTTTTGTCTATGGTCTGGGATAAGTTCCTCTCAACTTTTGTATAAGGGTACATAATAAGCAGCGTCGATTTTGAAAGTTATAGAGTATATGGTACCTCAAAAATCAATGTTTTGTGGGTAGGATTTACATGAACATGGCCGAGGGCATCGAGAGTTTAAATGCCAGGGAAGTAATTTTCAATGGAGGCTGCATCTTGGGAAGCTGTAGCCGGCCAAGCCATTCACCGCTAGCGCCGAAGGCTCGAAAGAGGAGACTAGAGAATGAGGGCCTCCCCTATTAATTTTTCTTAAATTCGAAGACTTTTGCCGTCATTCTGGGCCATTTCGTCTGAAAACCTGCTCCCCCAGATGTAATTTGAAATGCTAATGAAAAAATTTTTCTTCAACGATCGCAAATTTAAGATAGTAACTGGCAGTCTATTTTACTAACAATGGTGGTATTTGGCCGGGAAAGTGAACAGCGAGAGATGTAGCGAAGATTTCGAAATAGTACCTTATTCAAGCTGGCCGATAGGAAGTAAAAATGATGTAATTCTACCAAAGTTCTCTATGCATATCAGTGCAACAGTACTAATGAGACATCAATTTATATTAGGGCATGCGAAGAACGCCGCAAAGTTCATCGAAAAGTGCAATCCGATATGCATGGTTGGGATTTGCGATTTTGTTTGCGAGGACCATGGTGCATTTAATGACGTACAATAGCACTATCAGTTAGCGTTATGTCAGAGCCTTCAAGTCAAAGTAGTGCTGCTAGTCAGAGCATATTTTACAAGATATTTTACAGTTCCAGACAAACTTTTTAATGATTGTAGTAGTCAATTCTCTCTGGGGTGCGCGCGAATCGCACCGAGGAAAATCTTCTTAGCATTTTTATATTTGATATTAATGGTTTCCTTCATTTGACATTGCAAATTTAATCATAGGCTATTGAAAATTCTGCTATAATTTTTCTGGTCTCACTTCCTTTTGCTAATTTTTTCCCTTCTAATTTTTATTATTTTTTAAGCACTGGAAAAAGTGTGGGGGTGGGGAACAAGTGCCCCCTTGCCCCCGTAGTCCCGACTATAGTCTTGATGATCAGCCTTCTCGTGGTCTTGATTCAGGCAACGCCTTTTGATAATGAAGGCATTCACTTGGGAAAGTTCATCACAGCCCGATAACGAGCTCATCTAATGAAGGGCATGTTATTTCATATAAAAGAAGTAAAGTTATTACGGCACGAAAGCAATCACATAGTTGTCTTGTAGCAAAATTCCATGTTTTCTAATTTTATGGTTTTTGTTTTCTTTATCTCAGCTGGTACTCAGTCCTACAATCCTTGTAGCAATAACGAGTTTTTATGTACCGTGGATTACTCGTGTATTTCCAATGACAGGGTTTGCAATAGTGTGTGGGATTGTCCACAAGGAACGGACGAGGATAAAAATTGCGGTTAGTTCTATTTTCACTCTGTGCAAACTTAGTTGAAAAATAATTACCATAAGTGATCAATGTCCTTTGACGTTTGTTCCACACTGCACAGTTTAGGTTCACATTTTTCTTTCAATGCGAGGTGCAATATACAATCGCTTTTCTTGGTTACTTTTCAATTGTTGTGCATTGGAAATGAACCTCTTATCATTTTTTGTGGTTAATGATAAGGAATATTTGCGACACTAGGAGGGTCTTATAACTTCGGTATTTAGTTGAAAGATATTTGAAGAATGTTGGGCCACGGTACCGGAAGACAAAGCAAACATCATCCTCATCATGACAATGGGAACCACATGTCATAAACATGCATGTATTGAAGGGGTTCATTGAGTTGATATTGATTATTTTGTGACAAGTTTGTATTGGAAATCATTGCATGACAATCTTTCTAATAAGCCTCATTACTCATGTATCACTTCTTACAATTACCAAAAATGTGAGAAATTGCTGTTACAGGGGTTGCATATGGTTAATACCTAATGGTAAAAAGTGTCTGGTCACAAATTTGTAATAAATGATTTTAATCATTAATCACCCAATTATTGCCATTTCAGTTGTGTATCAGATGTGCAGAATCACTAAGTTTGACCATTTACCATCAAGATTTGAGTAAATCTCTATAGGTCTGGCAAAAATCATGAAGTTTGTGAACCAACTCAATAAGCCCCTTTAATACAGATAATGTAGATATACGACACGGTGCACGGCATAAACGTCGGAGATTTGTGTCAAAAGTGAAGGGGGCGCTGTTCGAAAAAATATGTTCGCATGTTGCAATCAGCACGCGTGTAGCTGGAAAAAGGTGCACCCAAAGTAAGAAAAATCTTTTAAGTTAGGCAAATAGAGTAATTGCACGTTTGTCTTCTGTTAACAAATGTTACCCACGCATCAAAGCCGTATACCCATTACTTATAGGGGTGAACCAGTGGCGTAGCCAGGTTTTTTTAAGGAGGGTGGAACTGGGGTCACGAACCTTCCCTGGTGGCACAATGTCTGTACCCAGCCCTCTCTATAGTGCTGATATATATGTATGTATGTATGTATAT
>WURT03192033.1:0-10000 GCA_009936505.3 Holothuria glaberrima
CTAACTAACTAACTAACTAACTAACTAACTAACTAACTAACTAACTAACTAACTAACTAACTAACTAACTAACTCAGCATTTTAACCTAGATTCTACACATGCAACATGTAAACGCATTACGTAGTAAAAAGGTAAGTGTGTAACTCAGGTAACAGGTGTCTTGCCTTTTTTATTTCTACCGGGATGTCTTCCGTTGCCATGTTGCTAACTACCTGTATGAGGGAAGACTGCTTAGGTACTGGTCAGCGCTTTCAAAAATATGTTGATGCCATTGTTTATGTATTTAACGGTACAATACCCAAATACAAGGTCTTCATCGCTAATCCCACAACCTTTAATCCTTCATTTAGTATCTTACTGTATTGATTGGGGTTTCACTTACATGTTCAAATCATTTGTTAACCTTCAACAAGTTATGCGGTCCAGGTTTAACACACATTATCCGTAACATACTCCCCTCTCCTTGTCAATTTACGATACAAATCGTTAACAACTGTATTCCTGTTTGCAATGGCAGAAGAGAACTTCTTGTCAACTTATGATATAAATATTTAGTAATGTAGTATTCTTGTTTGAGATTTTTAAATGGGAAATTACCACTTTTTCTTTGTGTGTGATTAGTTCAAGATGTATTATGAGTGATAATCTTATTGCACGCGTTCAGCAAACCGTCTGAATTCACCACTTCAAAAAACTTCAGTCATTAATTTATTGTTGTTTTGTCCGTTTCTCACTGTGTATGGAATTTCCTTCTTCTTTAACTTAATAGGTTTCTTTGCATACTTTGTAGAGAAATTTCTTTTCTGTACACTGTAAAACCCAATTTGTTGGGATAACTTATGAGACTTGAGATAACTTGCTGCATGGACCTAGAGAAACTCAGCTGACTGAACTTTAAAAAGTCCATGCAGCAAGTTACTTCAATTCTCACAAGTTATTCCAACAAATTGGGTTTTACACTGTATGCAGTGCTTTGTTTTCCGGAGATTGATTACACTCAAATCCTTTAAGGTGCATTCCCTTTTTCTGTCGTGAGACTATCCACATTTTAAAACTTTGCAAGCTTCTTGTGGATATTTTTCTCCTTGTGTCAATTGTTTTTATGTATGTAAATTTAAAACATACGCTGAATGCATTTGACCGATAAAATTTGATGAAACTGAACCTGTATTCGGTTCTTTTGATTCCTTGTTAAAGGCGAAAGCAATCCATGTAATCACGCTGGCGAGTACATGTATGTATGTGTGTCTGTCTTTGTTTGTGTGTGTATATGGGTTATATCTCTGTGACGCTTAGTTTGTAAACACGATATTCAGGAGAGCAATGATTGATACTAGTCGTTCTTGGTTTATAGATTTATTTTATTAAGTGTAGGAACCTATTGTTTTTGGTAGATGATAACTATCATTTACGGTCACCAAAGGCAGAAAACCTACACTGTAAAAAATTTCTGTAACTTTAAAGTAAATTTTCTGTAAAATTTTCAGCATAATTTCTGTATTTCTAATTTACATGAAACGTTCTTGTATTTTTACAGAAGTTTTACGTATTTCAGTCGGTTACGAACTAAGTTTGTATTTTTTTACGAATGGTAATTTACAGTTATATTCTGTAAAAATTGCAGAAGATGTTTGTTTTTTACATTTACAAAAATATTCTGTAAGTTCAACAGACGTTTTACGTATTTCCAGTAGTTTACCAATTTGAAAAATATGTTTTGCAATTATGCAAATTAGAAGGATAACTAACTTGTTAAAAGGTAACACTGTAAACACTCTGCAGGTTATAGGTTATTAGTGATATCACAATTAAGTACTGTGTAACCTTCAGATTAGTTCCAACTGACCTAAACTCCTTTTAGCTACTGAAGTGGGAGTGGCCAACATTTTGACATAAAAATTGTAAATTTATGCTTAGGGGAGGTCTAAACTAATGAGATCTGTAGCAAAAAACACTTTTTTGGATAAAGGATAAGTAGTTAATCAATGCAGGTAAAGAAAATTGAGATGTATGAACTTCTTTAAAAACTATGTAGTAAGGTTATTCACTATAAACAACGTGTCATAGACGTGATACATATAACATGTAAGAAAATGTCTTCAGAACTCATTTTGAACGCCGCCCTTGGACTCTGGCTCTCTTGCCCGAGACACGAGGGACATTGGAAAAGGTTAGTCATGCGGTCTGTCTGTTTTTTATATAGATTATCTGTAATGTCAGAATACAGAGTTTGTCTGGAAACTCTGCTGCCAGAGTTTCTCTGTTTTTTAACAGATTTTTTTACAGTGTATAACGTTGTAAACACGATATCTCGAGGTAGAAAACACAGAATACTTTTTATAATTGGCGTGTTGATACGTAATGATCAGTAAATGACCTCATCGTTTTTGTTAGAGGGCAAAAGTTATCTGAGGTCAGCAGAGGTGTATCTTCGAAAAACCCCAAAATTGCTTGTAAACACACTACCTTAAGAGAGGAGTGTCACATAGTTTTCACACTTGGAGTATTGACTTTTCATGTTAAGAGAAAGAAATCTATTGTTTTAGGGAAGGTCTGATCTCATTGCGGGAGATCATATGTTAAAAAAACTCGATAACCTTATGGACACGATATTTAAGGAATAAATCACATTTGACGGACTATTATTGGTGAATAAACCGTCGAGACTCCAAATTTGGCAAATAACGGACGAGGCCGAAAATGTGTGAAAAACTTCATTTTCTATCAGTCTTTACGTTTACTGACCGTGTGTTGTGGAATAACAGGTCAGTGTTTAACCAATCAGATGCAGGATTCTCAATAACGGATAGCTAGAGGTGGTAGAATTCAAGATAGGAATGATGGACACTTTAAATGCTTACTTTAAAGATTCGTCATAATACGAGGGAAAACCGTATCTTTTTTGGTGGGTATCAAAGGTCATCTGAAATTACTACAAGCGAAACTACAAAAGATTATGAACCGCTTAAAACACGTCATGTCAAGAGAATATGATTGTTTTCATACTAGAGAATACGGAATTGTAACATTGCGAGAAAAGTTCCTGTTGTGCTCGATGGAGGTCAGAGGTCATTTGAGATCATTGAAAGTAGGAACGATAATTCCTTTCAGATTTGGTATATACATATGTCATATTAAGAGAAAGATCGCTATTACTTTTGGTAAAGGTTCAAGTTCATCTGAGTTCACCAGACGTGAAACTACGGAAACCTTGTGAACTGTTATTAAAGACGATATATCAAAAAAGAAAGTGAGATGTACTCCAAATTGTGTCGGAATTTTGTGTCTAGGGAAAGTGAGAATGATTCCACCATTCAAAGAATAAGGTTATAGACCACAACATATGTCTTTTCGAAAGCATAACTCTGGTAAATAAATAAGCCATTCCTATTTTTATTTCCTAATAAAGGATGCTGTGACTATATTAAGTAATAGGGCTTACAATTGTAATTAAATTGCAATTAAATTGTATCAGAATTCAAATAAAATGTGTCTAATCCATAGTCAATTAGCTAAAGCACATACGAAATTCTGCGATTCACCATTTCATTAAAAGCCCTTGACCGAAACTTTTGCTCTCCTTTAATGCTTGTTTCAAATTCTGTGATGACTGCATAAATATCCTGCTGCTGCTGAAATGGTCGTACAATAAATTGTCTTCACCTACGAGCACATTTGAAACTCTCACTTCAACTGTTCTGATCTTTTTTTCAGAAAGTTGTTGACTGTTTGTAAATATCCAAAATTGGCAGTTGCTATGACTACGGGTGACGTCAGAAACTGGAGAATGTCTTCCAGTGTTTGTTTCTTAAGTAGTATGTTTGACACATTTCCTTCAATTATGTAATGGAACGGAACAAATTTTGCAGCAGTTGTACAACATGAGAAAATAAAATGTAATTAGCGTTTTCAATATCCATGTCCGATTGGAAATAATTAAAATGATCCCTATTACAATATACTTTCAATTGACAAAATATTTGGCAAAAGGCCTGCTCAATGCTCTTAAAGCTTAAAGTGCAAACAACGCGATCAAATACTGACCATACATTGTACTTAGATTCCCGTTCCGGTTATAGAATGTTGCTACGATTCCTGTGATAGTAACTGTGATTGTCGCGCAAAACATGGTAACACTTTTGGTTCGCCAAGGAAATGCACTATCTATCTTCGTACAGAAATTCGTCTTCGTAGTAAAATCCAAACGCTTGCTGAGTAAAAGCATTTATATCCAAATTTTGGCTTTTAGATGGTCCAAGGGATGTTGCCTATTTACCACAAAAGTCTATAAGGTGATCTTCCTGACTTTACAAAATTACCTTTCAACAACACTGAGTGTCCACTTTCCTCTTAAATTTCAGTGCCTAAGGTGTTGTTTTGTTCCAGCGTATTGAACTACATGGAATCACTTAAAAGTGTTAACAAAGCTTTCCGCTTTTGCACACATAAACCACGATTGAGGTATTAGGGACGATGCAAGTAAAATGCTATTGTCAGCTGTTTAATGAAGCTTAGCCTTCACGAGATTGTTTGACCTTGAAAATCAAATTAAAGTTTAAAATTTTTTGAACCTTGTCTTATGAATATAAAGAATTTTTGTTCAAAATATGAAAGATCAATATGGACGAAAATAAAGGTTAGAAGTGAGAGACGGGTAGATGGTCCCACTATCTCACGTTATCATCAGTCGGAGGAAAACTCACGTTATTTGGAAAGGTCCGAAACCGTCTTGCGTGATTGAAAGCAAAAAAATTGTAAGCAGTTGCTGTTGTATTCTTAGTAAGGGGGATGTTTTTTCAGTGGAAGCAAAGGCTCTTCTAACGTCTAGACACGGCAAGGTACATCACTCCCCTACAATGAATGGTTCTTGGACCTTGGTCAAAGGAATAGATTTGGCTAAGTGTTCTTCTTAAAGGTCTATAAACCGAACCCTTTCTGTAAAGAGATCGAATCCCTGCACATCCTCTAGCTACTTTCAAAGCCTTTACAAAGGCGAAGTACGCCTGTGACTTCCTGGAAAAAGTGACTCCTTTACAAGTTGCCTCTTAGAAATTACTAAAGAGAGGAAATCAACAATGCCACTGAAACTGCGGCTTACGATGGCCGAAAAGTCCTTATTGAGAGCACACCAGTCAATGTGTTTCATTTGGTATTAATTTGGTTTACACCCCGCGTATTAAAAAGTTGCATACTTATCAAACGTACCCTTGAAAACAAATTGGCACCTTATCAGTTAGAATCGCAGTTCTAAACTGTTCCCCAACAACCTATCACCGCTTAATCATTTCCTACAAAAGGTGAAGAATTCTGAAAAGAATTATTTGTTAATTCAAGGTTTACGAGTTCAAGGGAAGAGGAAGAATTAGGTTGAGATGATCAGTTCCTTTGATAATCTGTTCAAGCAACTACACATATATAACCCAAAGCCGCGAACGACGTCTCGTTACAGACGAAACTGCGTCATTTATATGAGCAAAATAGCAGAAACCGGTGTACTTTGTCAACAGAATCAACTATATAATTCCGTAAATTAAAATGCCTATAATGTTTTGCATGAAATCACCTACGAGGGTTAAGGGTTTCGAAAAAAAGGGTTGAGAACACTGACTTAGGTTAAATTTAGATAGTTTCACCCCTACCCTTCCATCACGGAGGGTAAACAACGAATCACATTGCCCTGATGACGAAGACTTTGCAGGCGCGCGCAATAGACTTACGCGCGTATCCGGCCGGTACACAAATAAGGTGGCTGTCTTTGTTTAAGTTGCAATGATACAGGCTAACCTCTACCGGAGCACGCTTTCTGTTTTGTGACGTGGTATGCATGTATAACAATCAAATATAACCTTATAGTATTTGACCTGATTGTATTTATCTGTATTCTTTACTTAACATAACATTCCTCTAACTGCCTTTAACTCCATCGATAACTCCAGCACAACAAGCAAACATCTCCCATACATCGCCATATTTTACAGTAAGGTTCGTGCTTCGATACTGTACCTAACTGCTTCATATTTTGTATGCATGAGCTTAACAGTCTGTTCACATTAATTTAATATCCTCCACCGCGAATAGATATCTCCAAAACTAAAATGATGCAACAAGTGAAGCCTCTGCCAACTGAACCTTTAACAACAAGCATTTTGACTTGCTGCAATATATTCCTGAAGCATAAACTTGCTTCGCCAGCCATTGCAACAATCAAATTATAGTCTTTGTCAACTAGTATTGGTGGGGGTGTTTCACATAACTTCACCGATAACTCCCCTGCCTACCTTTCAGTTCTTCCTGGGAAATTAATACAACTTATCTCTGAGCAGCCCTCTCCATAATGAATTGTTTACATTAATCATCATTACGAACTTTCCCTAAAACGTCTTGCACTTCCCCATACTACGCGAATATTTTGAACCTATTCCATGTCTTTTTTGCTTATTACTCTGAAATGTATGCCACTGTTCAGGGGCGCCTGAATTAGCCCGACGGGGGGGGGGACTTTCCGACGGGGTAGGGTCAGCAACTCAAAGCCCCGGCAGCCCCGATGCCGTCGAGAAGTTGGTGAGGGGAGACTTGAAGAATACCCGTGTACTATACCCAGGGCCGTAGCTATGGTCATATGTTTAGGGGGGTGTGAAGGGCCCAAATTCCGACTGCCTGGATGTTTTTTCCAACTGAGTGGCAGCGTATAAAGTGGATTTTTTTACACGCCCTGCGTTTTTTTTTTGTATACATTAGTAAGGATACTTCCTTTGTCAAGACGTACAGGTGCCGTCCTGGGGAGGGGTGAAAGGGGAGGGGGTAAAAATGTTTGTTAATTTAAGGTCGCTTAGATGCAAGATGGTGCTATCTTTGGGCATTTTTTAGCTGCTCATATACGACTGAGAAAGGTCCATAATCGGATGAATTCAGCAGCAGTAGGAATCCTTCCTTTGTCACGACGTAAAGGTGCCGTCCTGGGGGAGGGGTCTAAGGGGAGGGGCCGTCCCCCCTTTGAGAAATTTTTGTTAATTTAAGGTTGCTTAGATGCAAAATGGTGCTATATTTGGGATATTTTTTAGCTGCTCATATATAGCTGGGAAATGTCCATAATTTAGTGAATTCTAATTTTTGGTTAGGTGAAAAAAGAGGGTAAGTTTTCTTAGAGAAAAATACGTTGTCAACAAACCTCCTAAACTCCCTCCACCCCCCTTTTTTGGCTTCCTTACTGTCTTCTCTTCGGACAATTTGTTTCGCAAAAATACGTGAGTGGAGTTAACAGAAACATTCTTGGACTATTACGAAAATTTTCATTTCCTTCATTGCGCATTGCAAAAGAGCATCTTAAGGCTGCCAGATACCTGAAAGCTCTGGATCAATTCTATAAAATTGGGCAAAGACATAATGCTTATTACCTGTCATCAAAATGATAATATCGAGTATGACGCCAAGCACTTTACATCTATTGCATTTTTACTAATTTTGAACGAAAATCCAGACGAATGGCTTCCAGCAATGGGGAATGGGCGGGAGGTAGAAAATAGGTGCAGGAAGGCGATATTGGACCTCCCTGATAGGTATAGCAAAAGGAATGGACTAAAAACCGCTTTTTAGAATGCTTTTTTGTCGTAATTCTTAAGTGTATTAGCAATCACCATCTATACCGATAATGGCTGCTCAGTAATTTTTTTTGAAAAATGTATAACGGCAAATAAGTACTTTCAACCTCCCACATTATGCTACAAATTAGATTAAAAGATCCCATATTTATGCGAGGTCCCTACAGATGTTTGGAGATGTATCTCTGTTTTTTCGGAAAGTGTTGTGATTAGAATAGTTCATGTATAATTACCTTAAATGTTCATGAGATGAAGCGCAAACCCTGAAGCTTGGAGGCGAAACGCGCCGTATTTTTTCATTAAATAAGATGTCAAATGACAGTTTTAGATCGATTTTACGTGAAGAAAATAATCTTTGGTATTATTCTCACTTAATCTAGTTGGAAAATACACACAAAGTTGGCATACGCTCAGTCGGAAAAATATGCTAGACTGAGAAATGAGAAATTCCAACTGGTATTTAGATTTTCTGACTATCGTCGCTCTGACGAAATTTGGGGATGAGACACCCCCCCCCCCACGACCCGGCCCGGTCGCGACGGCACTGACTATACCATGCCATTGCGGGGCACATATTGCATTAAATTTGTATATACCAGAGGAAAATAGTTCCGTGCTGAATTAATATTTTTCCCAGAATCTACACTGTGAAAGCGCGAGAAGCGCACGAAAATGGTTTGGGTAAGCCTACGTTGAAAAAATCTGTACATATGTAAAGCATATATAGGTCAAATGTCCGGGCAATTGGGCTCTGTCGAGCACAATTCACGTTGTACTTCTCTCCTTGGCTCACTAGCCGTACCGCACTGACAGACACAAGAGAACATTAACTAAGTTTAGCGAAATGAGACGAAATTCCAGACATTTACATAAAGCCATGTATTCTACTTATTAAGTTACTTAGAAAGATGGAGAGGTTTGTATTATATTTAGCTATAACTTGACCATTACGTATTCACACTCTAAGTATCCAAAAGTATCCGTGCTCTTTACCTAGAGATATTGTGTATACATTGTTGTTTCAAAATTTTGATGTTAACAGACCTTAATCAACCATCTACTCCCACCAAAAACAATAGGGTTTCTTCTCTTACTATGATAAATCTATATTTTTTCATGAAAGAATAGTATCCATCACTGCTATATTGAGATATCGTGTTTACAAGGTAAGCGTCACAAGCACATATACATACACACACGTAATTACACTAGCCAGGGTGATTGCAAAGACTCCTTTCGCCTTCGGCAAGGAATCAACAATGGCTACACGTAGATACCACACTTTTCAGGTTATATCTCGGGTAGTGAATGCAATGGCAGTACACACTGAGCGCGTCTAAATGTCTTTAATTATTCTCGCTTTTCTCTGGAAAAAACTAGAGTACCGTTATCATCCTATTAAAATATTAGCGACTATAAATCGAATTTTGACAAGCTACTTTTTGGACAAAATGGTTGCTATGGCTGACTAGCTGGTTGTGAAAATCGTGATAGGTACTGCCGTTAGGAAAATATATTCAACGAAGAGGGAGTAACTCTCATTACATAGTACAAGCCCTTTATTCTGCCTGGTCAAAAATGATCTTCGGTTTGACATGTCTTCAAGGAGAAAAATTATTGCCCATATGAGCATTTCATTTGAGTATTCATAATTTTATTCCATTTGCATTTTTGTTCCTTTTATATTTTCGTGTAATCTAAAACAGCAATGCTCCGTAAAAGTTTATGTAGAGGTCTCTGTTAAGGTTATCCCACTCGATACAGGAAACTCGATTCCAGGCTGACAACAATGCAATTAGTATACTAACGAATACCGTATAAGAAAGACAGAGATCTCCTTTTTCAGGTAGAGAATGTAGAGCCAGAATGACAAGTTAGGATCTTTCCCTAATTGCCTCATATCTGGGAGAACTAACGTAAAGCTCTGAACGCACTTACACAATGGAGCGGTAAAGGAATAGCTCCACATTATGCCTATGCGTCTAGTCAATAGCGTTTCTAAATTAGTCGGCAACCGGGACAGAATCTTCCTTTGCCACCTCTTGCGATGAATGTCGTCCCAAGGAAGGAGTCTAGTAGGTGTATCGTCCCCCTTTGAGGATTTTTTGACAATGCAAGGTGTCTAAGGATCTGCAATGGCTATGTTATTCTCATCATTTACCCTTACTCAGAAATTAAAATCTGAATAATTTATCTTAAGAAAGACCTTATCTGGTCATAATAGCTATAGATATAACCTTAATAGAGCCCATCCCATTCTCCAATTAATTAGGCTATTTCCGGACGGCGACAACCTGATTAAAACTCATACCAAATCATGGGGTTATAATAACAACAACAACAACAACAACAACAACAACAACAACAACAACAACAACAACAACAACAACAACAACAACAA
>WURT03192044.1:0-10000 GCA_009936505.3 Holothuria glaberrima
GGATGCACTTTGAAGAGAATTGTTTGTTCTATCTATATCATGAGCAGTAAACCAAAAATATTCAGCATAAAATTCATAGCAGAGCCACTTTAAGTTGATGATCCCTATTGTTTTTTGTGGAGGTCAAAGGTCATTTGGGGTCACAAGGTCAAAACCTTTCAAATGCAATATCTCAAGAAGGTTAAAATTGTGACGGATCTCATACTTTATGTGTGGATTGCTAATAATGAGGAAGAGAGCCCTATCATTTTTGTGGTGGTCAAAGGTATCTAAAGTAGGACAACTGTTAGGGATCTCATGATTGTCATGTGGGTGATTCATGTTTGTTACAATATATCATATGGCAAGGAATCACTAAGCCTTTTGGCTTTCTGGTTCAGAGATGGAATGACCACACCGTGCTTAGTACTATACCTAGTGTTACACTAGTAAATGCTGTTTGTCTTATTTCTTACCTCTCACATTTTGAATTTCTTTTGCTAACTGCAAAAGAAACATTAGCAGTGGTGCCAGCAGGGGGATCTTGGGGGAGGCGTGCCACCCAATAGAATTCAGGAAGGAATTCTGAAAATTTAAAATGATCCCAAAAGCATCTTTTGGCTATAGATTTCTGTAAGGGGTAGTGGATCTATTGTAATCATTTTCTACCACAAATGTTTCTGAAACTCTCATAATTTTTGCAAATCCTCTAAAAACTATCAAAATTTTAGCCCACACAGTGTGCTTTAAACCTTATTGCATTGTTTTTCTTATCAATATCTTCCTATAGCAACTCCTAGAGGAGCACAGCAGCAAAAATTAAATACTGTTTACAAATTACCAGGTAAAAGACTGGCTCTTTGAGTGGCATGTAGGTTTGTTGCTCAATTGAGAGTGTCTCGATGCAGTGCCTGAATGCAGGTTTTGTCATGGAAATCTTATTGGATAAAAAATTTAGGCACACTTTTCGCTCATGTGTCATGGTTTGCGATCCATCTCATGACCATTAGTAAGGTAAAAATACATGGAATTATTCAGATTCTAATGCTTGCCGAAAAGTAGAGATACATCTCCAAACATATGTAGGGGCCTCACATCAATATGGGATCTTTCGATCCAATTTATAGCCGGATATGGAAGGTTGAAAGTACATATTTGCATTAAACATTTTCAAAAAATTTTAACTGATTGCTTCGCATGCAGCTTTTGTCTGTTGTATACATGGTGATTGTTAATACACTTACAACGAAACAGCATTCTGAAATGGGCTTATTAGTTCTTCATCCCTTTTGCTATACCTATCAGAGAGGTCTGGTATCACCTCCCTGCACCTATGCTCTCCCTCCTATTCCCCATTGCTGGAAACTGTCCGTCTCGATTTTCATTCAAAATTAGCAAATATACAATAGTTTTAGAATGCTCCGTTTCATACTCTACATTATCATTTGGATGTCTATGGACAAGCATTATGCCTTTGCCCCATTTATGTAACTAATTCACAGCTTCCAGGACTTCCTGCCAGCCTGAGATGCCCATTTATAATGCACAATGAAGGAAAGGAAAGTTTCCATAATAGTCCTAGAATATTTCTGTGGACTCTTTACACATATTTTTGCATAATAACTTTCCCTAGATAGGAGGCAATAAAATCGCCAAGGGGTGAGGGCTTCAAGAGGTTTGCTGATAATGTATTCTTCACTTAGACAACATTATCTGCTCTTTCACCTAACCAAAAATTAGAATTCACTAAATTATGGAGATTTTCCTGCCATTCCAAAAGTTTCCCAAAGATATCACCATTTTGCATGTGAGCAACCTTGAATTATCAAAACTTTCCCAAAGAGGAGGGGACACCCCCTCCACTTAGACCCCTTCCCAGGACAGTGCCTTTATATAGTGACAAAGGAAGGACAATTTACCCAGACTGGGGTTTAACTAAGGTGGCATGGCATTATAACATCATTTGTTGTCCCCCACCCCCCCCCATCACCAAATTCCTTGAGGCGCCACTGACGTCCGGAGAAGATTAGAGGATATTACATCTAAGAAACAGCAGTTTCTTTAAAAATTTGTAAACAGCTTCAGACATTGGTAAAACAGCTCAAAAAAGCTTCAAAATGAAGGTTGTCTTCAAAATGAAGGTTGTCAGAAGCTGTTTTAAGCTCCAGAGAAGAATAGCTTGTTTTCAAGCCCTGCTAGTCCTACTTCATAATTAATCACACTTCTGCATCATATGGATTAAACCAGGCCTAGTGTATATGCTCTCTTGGAATTAGATTTGCACAGTGTGCATTGGTCATGTCATTTTAATTCCTCAGATTGAATCGTGAGTTAAAAATCTAACTACATGAAAATTCAAATGGGCTATTCATATTAACAGATTTTTTGATAATGATGGCAACGGTTCACGAGCTAAAGACTTCCTCCGTTGGTCACAGTGAAATCGATATGATCGAATCACATGATCAGTGGTGGATAGCTAGAACATCATCCAATTATCGATAGGGAAGCTGATTTGTTTTGTTCAAAACTGACATAATTTACATTTTTAAACACTGAATTCATAGGATTTGTGGTGTCATGTGTGTGACAAGTTATGCAAATGTCCCACAATAAAGACCATGCATCCTTAAAAATCCCATGTACTTTAGGAAAGACAACTTTTGTTCAGTGTGGAGTTCCAAACAAAGGTCAGTAGTTTACATGTTGACCATTGACAGATGGTGAGGCATCGTATGCCTTTATTTTTTGGATACCCGAATGTGGGAGGCCCTAAATGTGGGGGCCTTGGGCATGGGTCCCAGGGGGCCCTGCTGTAAATCCGGCCCTGGAGGCATCCCCAGCTGAAAGTGAAAGATGCAGCAAATAATGTATTATTTGACTGTACATGAATGTACATCAATTTCGTAATAATTTGTGTATGCCACATACAGCCCTTTGCCTCCAGTATAACTCCAGCCCTATCCATGATGTCATGGGCATGTCCTCTATATTACATTTTGTACTATGTCTGTACCTCTAAATTATCTTTCTCACAGATGCAATCCATTCTTTATTCGTTGCATCAAACCAAACCCCACAAAGTCAGCAATGAAATATGACCTTGACTCTGTTATAGAGCAGCTGAGATATTCAGGAATCCTGGAGACTGTTAGGATTAGAAAAGCCGGCTACCCAATCAGAATGATGTTCAAGAAGTTTGCTGAAAGGTTATTTTATTGATTTTTGTATTTTCATTGAATAATTTTAATTTTCAATAAAAGAAAACACTTTTGAAGTGCATTAAAATTACGTGGATTTCTCAACAAGGGATTAAATACACACTAATGCTATCTTACTTAGGAAAAGTAAATTGAATTTCCAAAATGTCTAAAGCAAATCTGAAGTAACAAGCCATTCCCGAAATTACAGACGCTTGATGGTTTCATCAAGGAGACTCTCAGGACAATGTTATAAATAATTGGTTCTAAGATTTCTGTGCAAAAATTCAAATTGGTAATATTCAAAGTACTTTCGATATACACTGACCATTATGTAACTCTAAAAATTGATGTGGAGGTTGGGAAGAATTCACTACCTGCATATTCTGCTTGTAAATCAGTCTTGTTATAATACAGATATTTACCAAAGACTTTGAAGTGTTGACTCTTTCATGCTACCACTCTGAGCTCTTGATCACTGAACAGATGGTTGTTGACTGCTGTATAGCTGTCTTCAGGTGGAAGCACAAAATTGTCAACAGTTCAAATATTTTGGTAAGGATCTGTCACTGTGAACTTTGCTTATTGAAGAAGAAGCAATAAAACTTTTCTTAGTCTACACATTTAAAGCTTCTGTAAACTGCTTTTGAGTGAGAGATGCATTTTAATTATCAGTTGCATAGTTAAATCCTAGATGTGTACAGCAATTTATGTACTCTGACCTTAACAGATATAGTCTTCTTATTTTTGCAGGTACCGATTTTTAACTGGTGCAATTTCATTTAAGTCAAGTCCCAAAGCAGCTGTGGAGAGTATTTTAGGCAAGATAGATTCCCAACTGAAATCTGAGTACAGAATAGGAATGTCAAAGGTTTGTATTACATCTAAATTATTTGCTGAAAAATGTAATTATTGACTTGGGATAAAGCCACAACTGCTGGCTAAGGATGGAAATTAAAGTGGGTAGTGCCACAATGGTAAAGCTAATAGTACATTACATGTTAGTGTGTAACTGTAGAATGTTCGTATATTTAAGGCAAGAGTCTTTCATTCTTAGCTGTAAAGGCATAGGGTTGTTCACAAGTTGATCATACACAGTAGAGTGAAGGAGAGGTAAATAGGAATTGCATTTATACGATACCATATATCAATACTTTAATATATAACACCTCATAGCTATCACAGCCAAGTATGTGATTTAAATTATTTTCAAGAAAAAGCAAATGGATTTTCAGGCTTAATCAGAACTTCACATATGTATAAAATTACAACCAGACTTTAAAAATAATTGATGTACTTAAACATATTTCACTCTGATATATACCAGACACTGGTATAAGAGGAAGGAACATTCAACTGGTGAAGATGATTGCTTGTTTTGTTCCAGTTGCTCCTGACATACCTTTCACTATTTGCTGTTATCTGTTTTTAATAACAGGTCTTCATGAAAGAACATTTTGAAAGTTACTTAGAGAGAATGCGGACATCTGTCATCATCAAGGCAGTGGTTGTGATTCAGAAACGCATCAAAGGTTATATAGCTCGTCAAAAATACCAAAAGCTAAGGATGAGTGTTGTTGGTTTGCAAGCAAGAATCCGTGGTATGATGGTGAGGCGCAGGACAAGAGCAGTCCTCATTGGTGTTGTGTTCATCCAGGCCAGAGCTAGAGGTTTCTTGCAAAGAAGACGATATGCAGAGGTTTGCTCTAGTCTTACAATTGTTAATGAGTGAATCAAATGTAAACCTGTACATTAATCAGTAAAAAAGCATGATAAGGAAATGAGCTACACACTTTCATAGACCTCCATCATGTGGGATATTAGAGTCCAGTCCCCACTGGAATTTTTTACAATTTGTTTCAGGTAGTAGGCTTGCAAGAATGAAGGACAGTATTCCTTATTTGCATTTCAGCATTTTGGTATTGCATTATGGTTTCTTTAGCTCTTTTTGAGTCCTTGCTGAAGAAAAAATTAATCTATGCAATCACACAGTCAAGTGTATATATGTATGTATGGGTGTGTGTGTGATGCTGTATGTGTAAAGAGGATGTCTCAGTATAGCAATAATAGATACTATCCATACTTGGTGTATAGATTTTGGTGTATAGATTTTGCTGTATTGAGGGGAGGTTCCTATTGTTTTTTAATGAAGGTGAAACATCATTTAAGGTCAGCAGAGATCATAACCCCAAAAAACTTGTAAACATGATATTTGAAGATAGGAATGACGGATACTGTTCATACGTATCACATAGATGTATCATATAAGATTAAAGTGCATTAGTTTTAGTGGAGGTCAAAATTCCTTTGAGGTCACAAACACTCTACTACTGAAAACGTTGTAAACAAATATTTCAAGATACAAAAAAAGCATACTATTCATTACTTAGTATGTGCATTCGTCATGCTTAGAAAAGCAACTGTTGTTTTTCGTGGATGTCATAGGATCATCTGGAGTCACTATTGAAGTGTAATAAATTGCTCGTAAACAAATTGTCTCAAAAAGAATAACATTGAGGGATCTCATACTTAGCATGTGGATGTCTTGTACTGAGTATTAAAACCTATGTTTTTTGTTGGTCTTTTTGTGATACTAAAACTCTTTTGTTTATTTGCCATACGACATTTTACACTCATTACAGCAAATGCTCAGTATCTTTCTGTAGCATTTTTATCCAACTGTACTTCCATATTCATTTTATTTTACATTCTTATGTATTTCTTTGGATGAAGTTTTAAAAACTTTCAAATATACAAAGGCTTTATCACCTCGGTCTTTCAGCAGCAGTAGTTTCAAGATTCTTTTCTTTTTGTGGAATGATACCATCACTGTGTGGCAAAATGTTTTCCTATTTATTACAAGTCAGCTCTTTCCCTTGTTCATGCATCCATGTTAATCCCATTGTTACTGCCCTACAAATGTATGCAACCAAATCCATAGGAAAATTAAGTACATAATACGTGAATGCAGATTGTTATGTGACACCTTCTATTGCCATCAAAGGTGCAGTTTACCAAACAAAAAGAAGACAACATAACCAACAATGTTTCACCAAACAATAACTTACACTTTAACTCAAATTAAATTATTATACTTGCAGAAAATAGGTTAAAGTTTGTCATTCATTTGCCCTATGTGCACAATATGATACACCTTCTAAGCTTAATTACCATACTTAAAGGAATTTTCATGTTTGCATCTCACAACTGAAGTTGTAACCTGCACACACATGGTACAGCCTCACATTCAAAACTGCACACACACATCGCACACCCACACATGCAAACAATTAACCATCAACATCAGACTTAATTTCTTGATGAATTTAGTCTTTCATTCTTTGACTGACCCTTAAGGCTTTCATTAACTGAAAAGTTCTGTTCTTCTTTCTTCTTTACTTACACCAACTCAACCATCAATTTTTTGGGTCTCCCAATTCAAGAAAGCCCTAACCCTTCTCATAATATTTTCCTAATTTTTAACATTCCAGAGTCACAACCAGAGCTCTCTACAATGATGTGCAACTAAAGTAGTATTTTTTGTTTCCCTCGTTGTTGTTCAAGCTAGTAAATGAATCCTGTTGCAAATAGAACAACCTGTTTTTTTTTCTTTTAATTTTGTAATGTTGAAATAATAAATCATTGTCCCCATTTTAACACCCCACTTCCCTCCCCCTCCCCAAAAATTAAAAAGAATTCACTCAAATACTGTAAATTTGATACTCACATTTAAATCACAAAATAAAGTGTCACAGGGTGAATCAAGATAACTACTCTATGATTGCCACAGTCACACTCTGCCCTGTTAAGTTAAATGGAATTTGCATTGACCTGTATTGCCAGACCTGGCTATAATTTTCATTTCTCACAATATACTCTTCATGGAAGCGACTAGTCAGGCAGTCTTTCCAACTTTCCAGCCAGAGTATTCAATTCAATTCAATTCAAATTTATTTCGCATATGAACAATACAATAGCTTAATATACAGTCTTAACAAAATAATTATGCTGGACACTATAGACAAACATAAATGTTTATCGAGGCTAGTGACCGTAGGTAAGAAAAGAGAAAAACAAAAGATGAAAGAGATATTTACAAAAGACCTGCTTTACGATGAAGATGAGATACAGCAGCTACTTAGGAAATGTAGTTATTAATTAGATCAATTTTTAGGTTTTTTTGGAATGAGCGTAATGACTTTATTTTCTTTAAGTAGACTTTGCCATAAGTTACAGCAGTAATTATTAAGTAACATTTTACCATGTATATTATTATGATGGGACATGTAGAATAGAATATTGTTGCGTGTTGTAATAGCATTGCCAGGGCTTGACGACTTAGGTTTAGGAGTAGCAGTACAGTGTTACTCATTGTACAAATACAAAGCAATACTTGACATTCTGCCAGGTGTGCACAGTGCATACCATTGACATAATCACCTGTTTGCCCCATGCATCAGTTCACTCAAGAGATGGACTTAAACAATACATAAAAGACAATATGTGGCACGCAGCATGTTTAAGATGAAAGAAGTTCTATCAAGATCTGCAGTTTGTGCTAAGGTAGTATCTCTCCTGGAAATATCTCACATGGACAGTTCCCCCTAGACAAATCTAAATAATTCCAAGTGAGAAGTTTTCTGAGTTGTTATTATGGGGGTTGGTGAATGTGACCAGTTGGGAATGTGTGGGGTGGGGATCATCTGGGGAAAATTGTCCGAGGTAGTTTCCTGATCATGGGTACATTAGAGTGGTATTAAAATAGGCATTTGTGACTATTTTCTTCATAAGCTTGTTACAATTAGTTCGAAAAAACCAGCAGTAATGATTTTTAACTGTCAGTGAGTGGTCTCATCTATAGTTGTTTAGAATTTAAGGCTTAATTGATTCCTTGCTGAAGGCAGGCAAGGAATCTATGTGATGGTGATGTCGTGTGTGTGTATGTGACGCTTAGCTTGTAAACAGGATATCTCAAGTTAGCAATGACCGTCGCTTTCATATTCGGTATATAGACTCTTCATGTTAAGAGGAAGAAGCCTATCGTTGTGGTGGAGGTAAAAGGCCATTTGAGGTCAAAAACCGAAAACCTTGTAAAACACAATATCTCAAGGAAGCAGTGACCAACACTTTTCATATTTAGTATGTAGCTATGTCATGTTGAGAGAAAGAAGCCTATTGTTTTTGGTGGAGGTCAAAGGTCATTTGAGGTCATTTGAGGTCACCGGAGGTAAGACTGTGAAAACCTTGTAAATGGCTTGTAAACACAATATTTTGAGGTGGCAATGACCGGCAGTTTTCATATTGAGGATATAGATTTTTCATGTTGAGAGGAAGAACCCTATTGTTTTTGGTGAAGATCAAAGCTGGTCATTTGAGGTCAAAAATCAAAAACCTTGTAAACATGATATCTTGAGATAGCAATGGCCAGCACTTTTCATATTTTGGATACAGATTTGTCGAATTGAGAGAAATATTCCTATAATTTTTGGTGGAGGTCTAAGGTCATTTGAGTTCACCAGAGGTCAAAAACCGAAAACCTTGTAAACTTGATATCTGAAGATAGCAATGACCAACACTTTTCGTATGTAGTATATAGATTTGTCATGTTGAGAGGAATATTCCTATCGTTTTTGGTGGAGGTCAAAGGTCATTTGATGTCACCAGAGATCAAAAACCGAAAATTTCGTAAACACAATATGACGAGTTAGCAATGACCGACACTTTTCATATTTAGTATATAGATTTGTCATATTGAGAGAAATATTCCTGTCATTTTTGGTGGAAGTCAAAGGTCATTTGAGGTCACCAGAGGTCAAAAACCGAAAACCTTGTAAACTTGATATCTCGAGATAGGAATGACCAACACTTTTCATATTTGGTATATAGATTTGTCATATTGCAAAGAAGGACCCTTTTGTTTTTGGTGGAGGTCAAAGGTCATTTTGTTCACAAAAGGTCAAAACTTAAAACGTTATCAACATGATATATGAAGATGGGAAAGACAGAAACTCTTGATACTTAGTATATAGATTTGTCAAGTTGGGAGGAGGAAACCTTTTGTTTTTGGTGGAGGTCACAAGTTATTTGAGGTCACCAGAGGTCAAAAACTGAACTTTGTAAACATGACATACAAGGAAGGAAGCACAGACAAATCTCTCCTATGACTTTTTGTTTTCAATATTTTTCTTCATTTAAGTTTTGGTGGGTTTCAAAGGTCATGTGAGGTCAACAGGAGTCAAATTGTGAATGCATTGTAAAAAATGATGTAGTCAAGAAGTATAAATTTGCCAGATGAACCTCTGTGAAACAAAGCATCCCCCTTTCGGCAAGGAATCACAAAGCCTTTGGGCTTTCTGGTTTGTTGTCCTGTTTAGATGTTACAGCAGCACAGGGAGGAGCAGGAACTCCATCGTCGTCGAGAAGAAGAACTTGCTCGGCAAAGGCGGCTTGAAGCTGAAGAGGAGTCAAGGCAAAAAGCAACTAAAAATAAGACAAAGGCCTTGCTACTAGCTCAACAACTGGACAGAGAGATGATCAGTGAACCTGAGGAGGAACTTCCACCAGACACACAGCTTCCAGCAACCCCTGTTGTTATGAATCACTGGGACATACCACACCAGCTTCATATTCTGTTGCAGGATGCAGAGGGTACAGTATGGTCTGCAAAACCATGAGCTTAACATATCTTTTATGATGCAATATCCAGGGTGAAGGTCTTTTCTACAAAACAGTTTACTAAAAAGTTTACTTAAAGTTCAGACCGATATTCTTCTTGGTTTTGATAAGCAGAATGTTACACTTCTTGTACTGTTAGATCTTAG
>WURT03192055.1:0-10000 GCA_009936505.3 Holothuria glaberrima
ATAAACTTAAACATTTGAAAAAAATCCTCAACATTACATGGTGAAGAATGTGTGAATTACAGTGATCAATTCTACACTTTAAAACAAACATCATGCTGACCTTATTTCTTTCCACTTTATTTTGACCCTTCCTACACATGAAAAACTTAAATAACTAGACAATAAGCTCAGTTGTATCGGTGCCACCCCATAGAAACAAAACAAAGAAATAAAACATTATACCATCCTTGACAACATAACTCAGTTACGTACATTCAGGCTGTAGTATGGTAACTTCATCATAGTATGCATGCATATGTCAATTACAAATATTTGACATAATACTGTAATTTTAAAGAAAACAAGTTTTCATAATATGAAATAAGGCATAACTTAATAAATGTACAGAGTTACCGACTTAATTAAATGGATTGCATAATTTGACTTTCTATGAATATTCAAACGGATTTGCATATTGCACCGTAATTACAGCAATGGAGAAAGTCGGTGAAGTGCATGTACAAAGCATCATGATCCATATCAAAGCAACATAAACGCACTATATTCTGCCCACAGTATTGCACGATGTGTCGTAGGTCACACTATAAAAGTGTTTAACATTGACTTTGCAAAAAGAGAAAAATACGAGATTCAAAAGAAAGACATTGGTTGGCTTTGCTGGGGGTCTTGATTTTTCGTATCATTTTCACAAGAGTACAAAACAGACTTTTTTCTGACCCCTTGGGATCGTGCCCCCTCTCAGACTGGACCGTAATATTCAAAAGTGAAAAATGATGATTTCTCCGCAAAAACGTAGTCTCCTTTTAAACTTGGAAAAGCTTCTCTAGATCTTTGACCCACACAAACTTATGTTTTGTAAGTTTGTGAAATTGAAACAAAATGGATGATCCCATACCGAGATGAGTCAAGAGTTTTTCTTACGTTCCAGCTAAGGTTCGACATTCATACGTTCAGCAGAAAAACGAAACGCTCGATGTGATTTGTAATGGTAATTTGGATAATATTCTTCATAGTAAACTCTTGTAGATGCCATGACAAGAACAGTTATATGCACTGGCGGGTCCAAGGGGCAACGGAGGCGATGGACCATCCAAGGGTAGGCCAAAAAATTGTTTCCTGGAATACCTAATATTTTTATCGAGAATTATACCTAGGAAAGCGATTTTTTAGAAAAAATTAACTTCACAATTGTACACTTTTGCTGCACCAAATCGCATCTGAGGGCATTCAGTTATAGAAAAATTTTCCAAAGGGAAGGGAGTACCCCTCCCCTTAGATCCCTCCCCCATATCACTAAACTACCAGTTTGGCCCCTCCCAAACAAAGGCCCTGGATCCGCGAGTGGTTATATGGTTTCCCAAGCGTAAGGTTTTTCAACCATTTTGCCTTATCTGGGGTTTGACAGAATGTGTACCCCGCGGAGCGAAATCTGTTCAGCTCCTCTCACGACACCAAGTTGGGTGAAACAGCCTTAAGAAAATATGTAAAACAGTCACAATTTTGTATAAAAAATTGACTACTTTAAAAGACCATTTTAATTTCACACCCGTAAAAAGTTTATATGTTACTTTCTGTTACTAAAATTGATATTAGATTTAAGGACAGTTGTCATGTCTTTTCGCCCTTACGGGAATATTTTTAGTTCAGTACAGTTCAATGTTCCAAAAAAGGTACTACACTCTCTCACTTGTATGCAGAAAAGGAGAGCATTCACAGTCATATATGTACTATAGCACGGGAGACTCATTTTGTCCTACTTAGTAATATACACGAGAACTGTCCAAGTTAGTAATTCACCCTCCTGGGTAAATTAACCAGGATCTTGGTCACAGGTTAGCTAACAAATTCCTGGTTAGGATATAAACAGGAAACCCATGTCAAAACTAATATTTTCATAGTTAAATGAATAATCGATTTGAAATTTAACAGACCTGTCTTGATTATTTAAATCAGGGAGTTGCTATTTAGCAACTCCCTGGTCTAATCACTGTGTCTGAAGAGTGTTCCTCAGATCCGTCCAACTTTGAAACGTATGTCCTGGAAGGAAAAACTCTCAAAGTACCAATAGACCTTATGCATATGACGTCACAGAGTAGAAAGTGCTCCCTAGGATTGGAGGGGCAAGCGCGTATAATTGCAAGTTACACCAACAAATGCAAACAGCTGATTTGTCAATAAATCGGATACGCGCGGAAGTCTACTACACGCGCGTGTGAAGTATACATCGTGCGTGCCAAGTGCTTCCTTGTTTTGCCTCCAAAATGGCGTCGCGTGGCGTCAATGCATAAGGTCTATACATCTTATGCCTGAGTCATACAATCAGCATGATGTTTGAGTACAAGCAACTGGTGGCACTTCACATGACTCTCTAAATGCCACACAGTACATGAAGACATATTAGTCAATCAATCTTACTTAGTCATACGTCATTTCATCTTGACTAAATGAAGTCAAAGCGATACCTCATGTAAGTACTTCGCGTATATTTACTTTTCTTGTCAAAATAATCTCATGAGAGTTAGTACTTTTTTCTTGGTTATTTATTTTTTATCTGCAGCATTTGACGCTACTGTTTCAGTTGCGCCCTTTTGTAAGTTCGAAAGTGTTACGCTATACTCACATAAGGGTTATCATTTTCAGTTTTAACGTGCCAATAACTATAATTGCGTCACAAAGCAACATTCAACTACAAAAATATGCCAGTATTGCAAGCAAATCACATTAGTCACACTTTAATCTAATTTTTTGAAAATTTTGGCCATTTTTGGAATGTTATTCAGATACCTTGATTTTTTTTTTATTAGTTGTGGACATGTGTCCGTTATTTTCATTAAGTGGAAAATTATGGCGAGAAAAAGACGGATTCCATTCAAAATTAAGTCATCACTTATAAGCACTCATGCCCATGTTTCCATCTGCATGAAACAAAAGCATATAGAACAAAGTTTGGCAATTTAGAATGTACAATTTGATGAAGCATTAATCCTCCTACTCTATTTTCTTTTGCTTTTGCTCGTTGTAATGTGTCAGATTAAGTTTCATTTTGGAATACCACAATAGGTGTTTTGAATTTAGGTCCGGATGTATTCCAATCTTCAATATTGTTGGACCGACAATCGTATCGGTATCGGCCGATATTCCCAGTTTTCGTCCTGCATCGGTATTGGTAAATTTATAGAATATGCCGATATTACTCTACCGATATGTATAGTCCTAAAATGTTTGGAAATGATACACAATTTGAGTATTTTTGTATGTCATTTCCAATATTTTACCTCATCAAGATGAAACGGCACTTAGTTGTGGTACCTGGTGGCGTATGATTAGTATACAGAATGTTTATTTCCCAAATATCGGTATCTGATCGGTATTGGCCGATATTGAGAACTAAAATATCGGTATCGGTAATATGGGCCACTTGCAGTTTCGGTACAATACTAATCTCCAAATGACACCTTCACTAAGCCACGAGTAATTGGCAAGTCAAAAGATTATTTCTGGACGGATTATTGTCCTCCGAATGAGAAATGGTCTATAAAAAGTACAATTCTACTATCATACCTCGAACAAAAAACGCCAATGTAAAAGCTGACTGAAAAATGATTCCATGTAAAAAGATTATGAATGAAAGCAAACCCATTGTGAGGTGCAAAATTCCTTAGAAAATATAAAAAGTTTGTAGCACGTCACCACATTGCAATAGTTCACGCACATTTAACAAGATTCAGTTTACACAACGATACATGTTTACAATCATTTTTGTCTTAGTTTTATCCAGTATCTATTCCCGATTTCCACATGCATGTCCTAAGAATTCAATCAAGGTGCTTGCATTACCTCTAGTCTCCGAAATGTTTTTTTTTTTTTATATTTCTTTTCTTTATATGAACAGCAATGTCTTTTAAAGTTGGCAAAAAATGTAGAAAAGCATAAATACGTCAGCCTCTGCCGGTCATTGAGAACTGGAGAATTGCACAGATTACCTCCATTTCTGACGTCACAGGTACAATTCCTCTACATCTCAAACTGTAACTGCATGTAACAAAGGAAAAATAATACTCCTCCTGGATGTACCTGGAACAGCCGCTATAACACTTGTGAATCTCAGAGGAACCAATGTTATAAGTCAGTGTAAACCTCGAAGCACTCCCTTTAATTGCATTGCTTAACGCAGGCGCAGGACATATGGCAACTTACTTATTGTCAAAAATATCATTAGCGAAAACTCAAGTAGGCGGCCATGGATACAGGATGTTTCAAGGACTCTCCATGTGGTACCTCTTGTTTCATCGATAAATGTCACTCATTTTGTCCTTATTTCAGAAAAATTCGGAAAAAGATTCTCTCAGGTACGAAGAATTGACATTCAGCAGCAAGTGTCCCATTGAATTGTTACACGACTCCAAAAAAGGAATAGTATAGGCCTCAGACATTTCAAAATCATATCAAATTCACATCCTTCGTGAAAGATCATTTCGCACTGTGGTACTAATTAAATGTCGTCAGTTTACCCGTCTGAAAAATCAAGATCTGGTATAAAGTGTTACACGCTTCACTCAAGAGCCAGCCATCACTTATTACTGATTTCGCCAAGCACTCCTCGCACTCTGAGTGTAGGCTAACTAATCCGTATGCGGTTAACACCCTAGAACCTATTTCGTGTAAAGGATTCATGTGCCGACATTCTATTCTAGGCCGAATCGTATAGCCTCTATACAAAGTCTCCTTCTGGTGTCTCCTTCATCTGGCGATGTAGTACTGCCCTCTTGCGACGCCTTCTTCTGACGAAAACCACCACGCAAACCAAAGCAAACACTAGTAACGGAAGAATAATTGCTCCAAAACCGATCAGAAGGAGAATGTAACTTTTAGGACCGCCAACCATCATTAGAAACAATCCTACAAAGATAAATAACACAAGAAACTTTATGTCAATGTTTTTTTCGAAAGATCCCAGGTCTTTCAAGTCTTCATTTAAAAATTTAATACACTCAGGCAGCATGGGCGGTAATTTGTTCTCAATATGGGAGGGGGGAGGGGGACATGACCCCATTTTCAAATAATTCCCTGAGTGGAAAAACAAAGTCAATGAGCGATTTCTCAAATATTGAGGGGACATGCCCCCCTGTCCCCCGAAATCGCCGCCCATGCATCGTAGCTTAAGTAATGATATGCTCATGGACCTATTTAGAGGGCAAATGTCCTCATCCCAGACTTTCAATTTTCCCAACTTAATTACTTATAGCCCATCAAAAACTGTCTGAAAGGGCATAAGCAATCACCCAAAACTTATTTTGAAACAACAGCTAAATTTCACAAATATCCTCTTATTTCCTTTCAAGTATCTTTAATGATCTTTCAGAACATAAATATTGCATATTCAAAGAAAACTAAGAATTTACTCTGCGTGGTTTACACAACTTAGTGCGAAAAACATTGTCACAAGAATCTCAAGAAGAGTGACCCATTCGTGAAATAGGATAACCGGTTACAATAATACAAAATGGGGTGACTGCAATGTTCCTTTAAGCTTCTCCTTGGGCAAACACAAACCTACTTCACTGCTCAAGGACATATCCTGTAGGGCATACACGGCCCTAATGTGTAATCAGGAAACTCTCTGTGCATGCTTCGTAATGTGAGCTACTCTGCAGGTTTTTAATTTTTTGATTTTGATGTCAATCAAAAACCAGTCACCAATTAAGAAGTTTGGTTTCCCCAACCAAACGTGTACTAGAGTGATGAGTGTATGTATATAAGTCACAACTTGCCGGCCAAGTCATTGAAGATCGTAAAAACAGTTCTGAGATTTTAGCTCGCCTTTGCTGCCCTCCGTCGGTCATTTAGATCAGGATTTCTCAACCATTTTTGTGACACGCATACACTAAAACTCCATTTGTTTCAGATGTACAAAACCACAGTGAAAATATTAAGAAATATAGACATCCACTTTTTACTTTTTTCAACAACTTCGATTCCTATCATTTCATTTCATCTCATTTTTGATTTATCACAACCAGTGTTTTAGCCAGCTCCTATTTGTGAGACAATGTTGCATAAACGGCGACAAATGTCGCACAAAAAAATCTGACGAGCAAATTCTATACAGCGGGTGTAAATTTTGACAGAATCAGCCTCACCAGAATAGTTTTCCCGGTTCGTTGCGGCCAGCATATCATATTTTTCTGCTTTAATTACGACAGGACTTCCTAGGTCACAAACCTTCATTTTAACCTTCGAGCCCTACTACCCTACTTTCACCTCGAAGTTCAGAAAGTAGACTGTTTACGTGCGTAACGTCCGCCTCGCGGGCCGGGTTCCTGATTAGGGCACAAATCCACTCAAATATTGCACCATTTGGGATCTAGGTACCTTCCAAATTCCAAAAATTTTCCATATGGGGGAGGGGAACACCCCCTCCCCTTAGATCCTCCCCCAGGCCACAGATCAGTAAATGTCGCATTGAGAAAACGTCCAACTAAAACACTGATCACAACAGACATTTACAAACAAATAATAGAAGCGTATAAATGATAAATTGCGTGAAAAATGAAGTGCACTAAAAAATCCTGTAGGGCTTATCGAGGAGTAACAGTTGGGGAAATGCAGTCACCCAAAAATGTATCAGTGTGGTAGACTATCCTATTTCATGAATGGCTTTTGAGAATCATGTAACTCACTCAATTGTGAATTTTATGAGGAACAATTGCTTGGTTTACCTTGAATATGCATATTCATGTCCTATAGTATCATGAAAGAATTTTGGAAGAGAAAGAAGAGGAAATTTGCGACACTTATCTGTTGTTTAAAATAAATTTGGGGCCTCGGACTGCTTTTGCCCTTTAAATTGCACAACGTGGTATCTGCACACAAGTTTCCGTACTGAGCCGTATGTTTTAATGGGTCACTCCACAAATCATCTTTCACTTTGACCAGTGAAACTAATACTCTAGGAGTTTGTTTAAATTTCTTGGCGAAGTAAAAACTTTCGGAGAATTACCTCACTAAACCTGACCAGAAATGATTGTTTTAGTTCCAACGCTGCAGTCAAATGTTCACCGCAGACAAACTGTAGTAAGTGGGTTACATAGACTTTACCGCAAAGGTTGTGATGTAGACAACGCAGAGATTCTAGTTGCTAGGCAACGGTATTTGATTTTCCTGTTTAATTTTATGCAGTTTGGTTTCTTTAAAGTCTTTCACATATCGTAAGGCTATAACAACTAAGCTTAGCCTACATGTCAGAATTTTGTTATCTTTACCCTTTAATCAGTTTATTATTTCTTCAGTTATTCAGATGACGATCATCAAACTGACCAAGTAAACAACAAGGATATAATATCTCATCGAACGCAGTTGGATTTTCCAGGGCAACCAGTGTCAAACTATTGAATTCTACCTTATTTTGTACATTTGAGACAAGTGAGCGTATCGAAATTATTGTGCCTTTTACGTGAGCGGCTTTCTCGATGAATCAGAAGGAAGACTCAAATCATGAAGTAGATACAAGCAATAAATTTACCGACATCACAATTCCTGAACAGACAACATTTCTACTAGTTTTTTTAGGGATGATACAGTCACCTCAATTTAAATTAGTTTACCCTGGTATTCTATTTCCTGAATGGCTCTTTTTGAACATGTGACAATATTTTTGGTTTTCTTTTTGATAAATTCCTGCCAAGCTCTTTGGGTCCCCGGGTGGCAGAGTGGTCTATTCCAGCTGCTGTGCATCAATGTGTTTTCTTGCCATCAGAATCGGTTGCCCAGCCTACGAAGTCGGTTGCACACCGGCCTGAGGAACCCTCGTGCGGACCAGTCAACTAGACGACCTTGCTTTTGCTTGGTCTCCATTTTTATCATGCAATATAATACCCGTAAATGTCTTGAAAAAGAAATAAGCTAAATTCTTTAATATTTAGCTAATGTTTCAAAGTTAATTTTGAGCGACTGTTCATTCACGTACAAGAGAGTTAGGGAGAGAAATTATCCTTGATGTCTTAAACAGAAGACCAGTATAAGTGTTACCATGAAATTTGCATTGGATTCCCATGTGTGGTTCTAGACATTTGACAAGACTTGTAGTGACCCACGTAGTAAAACTCACGATTTTGTATAAATGTCTGTACTCGTAGGCCTACCCGTGAATGAATGGATTTATACTCGTCCTCATATTCACATAGTTTGGAAGTTATGCCTTGGGGCTAATACAAAATTGTGTACTCGTGCTCGTGAAGATGATGTGTACTCATACTTGTACTCACAATCAGAGACGCCCCACTTGTACTCGTACTCATGACAATGTTCTCACACTGTAAGTCTGCATATTAGCAGACGGAGTTACCACATTCGCCACCGGCGATAGACATAAAGCAATCAAATGTGAAGTCAGCTTCCCACATTGATGAGCAATGTTTTCTCTTTTTTTCTTTTTCTTTTCAATCGTTTTCCCTACGGATAACAATTCACACGAATGCGGTGAAATTGCAAAAATTTCGTTGTTTCTCATGTATTTACATTATAAGGCATAAAGGTATGAAGGGGGGAATTGAATGAGATGTTTAAAAAAGAACAAAAGCATATTGACCAAACTCACCCCTGATCCCCCCTCTACACCCGCACTGACATTGACAACCTTGTGACCTCACTCACGGACACCATCAGAACAACCCTGGACACCCACTACCCCGGACTCCAGACCTCGCCCCCTAACACAGACTTCCTTCTCCCCCGCACATACTCCAGCAAATACGCCTTAAAAATAGACTCAGAAAGGACTTCCAACGCACACGAAACCCGGCAACTAAACGACAAATTAACAGGCTTATCAACCAAACTAGAAGGGACATGAAAGATTTCCATGAACAACGTTGGAACACAGCCTGCAGTGCCATCAATGACAACACCCCCCCACACCGCTGGAAAATTTTCAAACGTCTGACTGGACGAGCCAAAAACCTCCCTACCCCCACCCTCACTTCAGGCCACACCATTGCCCGCAATGACCAGGAAAAAACAAACCTTCTCAACCTCACCATGGACAATACCCAACGAGACCACAACGACACCCACTTTGACGCACAGACCAAGCTGCACATTAATAGAACCGTAGCCCGAAACGCTGCTTCACTTAACCCCTGCCCAATCCCCCCCCCCCGGACCCCCGACAACGACCTGACTGCCCTTTCACCCCACTTGAGGTCTTCACAGCCCTGCGCTTCACCAGAAACACTCCCCCTGGTCCGGACTGCCTTCCCTTTCAGGCAATCAAAAGAGCCCCCCCCCCCCCCTCTTCACACTTCTCGCCCAACTTTACTCTGCCTGCCTCCAACTAGGATACTTCCCAAACTACTGGAAAATCGCCAGACTTTGTATGATTCCCAAGCCCAATAAGGACGTGACAAATCCAAAAAACTACAGACCAATCTCACTCCTTAGTACGCTAGGCAAGACTCTGGAGCGAGTCATCAAAAACAGACTAGGGCCCTATCTTGAAACCAACCAATTTTTTAATGACCACCAGGCAGGCTTCCGGACAAAACGCTCCATCATTGACCAACTACTATACTACACTCAAACTGTTTACGAGGGCTTCAATGCCCAAAAGACAACAACTTCAGCCTTTCTAGACGTAGAGAAAGCCTTTGACGCCGTCTGGCATAATGGTATTAGATTTCAAATTACTCCACCTTGACATCCCCACCCCCTACATAAGACTACTTTCCAACTTTCTCAACGACAGAACGGTCTATACGGAAATCAATGAGTACAAGTCCCCGTCTTACTCCCCCCAGGCAGGGTTCCCCCAAGGCTCCGTTCTAAGCGCCTTACTGTTTATCTTCTACGTGAATTACATCCCTGACCCCCAGACACATCCGACTTTCACAATTCGCTGACGACATAGCCATCTGGACCTCCAGTAGGGACCCCGCCCTCGCCACCAACAGACTCCAAGGGTACCTCAACACCTTACAAACATACTGCAACAGGTGGAGAATTA
>WURT03192066.1:0-10000 GCA_009936505.3 Holothuria glaberrima
CGAACCCACGGCCGTGCAATAGTACGAAATAACCCATGGCATGTGACCACCAATCCTCCAATCAGATGTAGAGAAATAGTGGATATGTCACCTTTCTGGCACATATTTCAGTGTGTTTGGGATAAGTTGGCTGATGAGCATTTATGTTCCTTTGGTTCAGTTGTAGTTAGCATCCTTCGGTGCATGTTCAGTATTAACATTACACCTTCTGTACATGAGCTGTGGCAGCTAATGTAGCATGGCTATTGAGAAAGTGTCGCTTGAAAAAGTGTTGCTTGAATATGGTTAGGTATCTTTGTTATTCCTTAAACTTTTTACAACCTCACAAGTGATGATGGTCCTTGAATTATATCATAAAATTGAGGCAATGGCAAATGTTTTTCTACAAAGATCAATACTAAAGTGGAAGGAACATTGGCATTGCAATTATCATGGACATTTAGCTTGTATAACTTATGGGTGCAATGTGTTCAGAATGCTTCCCTTTGTTCAGAGCAAGTATGCTACGAATTAAAACCTTTGTGTGATTTTGTTTCAGATTGGAAGAATTAAATGTGATTGATGTGGCATTTCTCCATGGATGTCAGGTTCCTACAATTGCTTTTGTCCATCAGGTATTTCTGTCTTCTATTGATCTCAAATTTTAGTGAACCTTTTGTGAATTTTTTATTTATCTGTTATTTTTCTGTTGAGATAGCCTAAGTTGTTGGAATTTATAGATTAATAAAGGATGCTATGACTCTTATTGTTTTGCTTGAATATTGTTTTGGGTTTGTTGTCTTCCGGATTTAATTGCTGATTAAATATCAATTAAGCAAGAACTTTTATCAAGAAGGTTTCCATTACATGATTCATGGAGATTTTATTCAGATCAACTTTTTATTTCCTTTTGTGTGCACATCAGAAGGTGACAAAAGTATTCAAAACATATTGTACATAACGAGTATGATGGATTCTAAAAGAGGGAAACAATGCTGCAACTATGCTGCAACTATGGGAACCCTGTAATAAGAACATACTCAGATGAATGGTACTAATGCGAATGAAAAGTCTACCTACTAATTGGCAGCATTCCCCACTGCCAGTGGCATAGTGAAAAGGGTTGGGACATGCCATTTTTATCTGGTCATAAAGGGACTGTACTGCAGGAGGGGGATGGGTGAGAGGTGTCCAAATTGTGTTGCCATCAAATTTTTTTACTGTTTGTGTTTCCGTAATTCCCCCAAGTGTCGATAACGGTCACCTCTGTTCACCATTGCTACTCGGGGATTCTGCCAAAAACTCAAAAAAAGGGGGGGGGGTTTATTACTGCTTAACCCCAAGTCCTTGGCCAAAGTTGCAAATGGGTTTGGGACAAAAGCTTGATGAAAGTTCAAACATTGCTGCAAAAGTGTCCTCTTCTTAAGTAAGAAAACAAGATCTTGACAATTTTTTATTTTTATGGAATTGGAAAGGGGGATTTAACCCTCCTTCTTTTGGAAATGGGGGGGGACAGATCCCCCCTTCCCCCCTTTTTGAGGGAAACCATGCCACTGTATCATTGTGGGGACTTACAGTTGTGCACTGTTTAAAAATTTTCCACTCATTTCTTTAATTCATGTTGCAGGATTCACAAGGCAGGCATGTGAAGACCTATGAGGTTAACCTAAGGGAGAAGGAATTTGACAAAGGACCTTGGAAACAGGACAATGTAGAAACAGAGGCCAGTATGGTGATTGCTGTACCTCAACCATTTGGTGGAGTTCTCATCATTGGTCAAGAGTCGATAACGTACCACAAGGGAGACAAATACAAAGCCATAGCACCACCTGCTATTAAGGTAAATAAGTTCCCTTACAAAATTGTGTGTCAATCTGTGCCCGCATACTGGCAGGATCATGTGTGAAAAACAAAAGAAATCAAAGTGTTCTCAGGTGGCAAACCTGTATATATTTTGAACCCTCTGAACACAGGTTTGACACAGGTTAACACACCTTTTTGGCCTTCAATTTCACACCACAGTTTTTCTCAGAATTCTTTGTTAATATCAGTTTTACTGCCACGCTTTTTGCATGTCAAGTCTGTGAAAACGTGTGGCAAAATGTGATACTTGGCCAACCTTTGTCAATGACGAGGGAAAACACATGTTCATGCAAAATACGTGAGATTACCCATGGCAGAGAGGTGTGAAGACCTGAGGATTGACTGCATGGTCAAGTGGTTAGAGCATCCGTCTTGCAGCCAGAAGGTCGGGGATCGAATCCTGGCCTGGTCATACCAAAGACTTTAAAAATGGAACCTACTGCCATTGTGCTTGTGCTCAGCATAAGCAATGGAGTAGGGAAAACAAGCCAGTGAGCCACAACTGGAAAAAAGGCCGTGGCCGGCCCGACTTAAACCATTAGGTTAGAAACTGTGCCGCTAAACCTCATCTAACTAACTAACTGAGGATTTGGAACCAGTGATACATGTTCGTTTGTAAGGGTAGAGACAAAAGTTTAATGCTTTGTAAAACTAGAAAATGGAATTTGATACTTTGGTTCTATGCTATTCCAATGGAAATAATGTGCAAAATGACATTACAAAATGGAATTTGGCTTTTAGAAGATGGAAAACTCTTGACTCTGTGTAAAGGGTAGTACAGAGAAACTAGGAATATGCTAGTTTTGCAGTCTGCCAACTCATTATTTTGGTCACCTAATAAGGGCTTCCCCTACTGAGTAAAGAATGCCTTCCCTCTAAACTTGTGCAGGAAATTATATGAGTGCATAGTCACATTTTTGTTATCAGTAAACGCATTGATGTATCTGGCAATAATCACTGAAGGTAGCACACCACTAATTTATTTCTCCATTGACTTGCACACTAAATTTGGTCTGTTCTGTGGCCTCTGGACCCTTGAAGAAGTTCTCCACAGGTAGAAGATACCCCCTCATATGAATGCTCACTAGTAGGCTTTGACATTGATTTCAGGTTTGTGTACCATGACCACTGAGCTTTTGAGCTGGGAGATCTTTAATATATAATAGGATGGTGGTTCCAGCCTTTTCATGTCACTGGAAGTGCTGTTTTTCATAGAGGAAGGATATAATGCATAAAAGCAACTAAGAAACCTTCATTTTCCTTTATTTTTGCATAATCAGTAATTTAATTCATTTTCTATCACATACACATCACCAATGGAGCACATCACTTTAGCAACATAGTCTTAACTGTGCCCCCATTTCTTTTTTTTTTTTAAGGTGTTAAATTCATAGGGTAACACCTTTTGTGGCATGCTACCTGAAGCAACAGTTGTGACAGCAATTTTAAAACATGGCCAAAACATGTTGGTCAGTGACAGTAGCCTGCTCATAGAGAGCTGGTGAATGGTCAGAACATGGCGAGAAGACCCCTTGCTAGGAATAAGTTGCTACATGCTCAACATGGATCCCAATTTGTATTTCATTAAATGTTAATTAATGTGTTTATCTGTTAAAGCAAAAGAGTTCAGTCAGATTTGCTTGTAGTGAAAAACTCCTTATTGAATGTAGACTATTTAATATTAATGTACCATTTCTTTTTATATGTGTATAACCCAAGTTGATCCAGTGTGAATCAAGGTCATTGACAGCTAAGCCTAAATGTTTAAAGGTTCCAAAACTCGTTGCTTGTGATACTAGTCTACAAGCTTATATGAAGAATATACTGATAAATATAACTTTGATTATCAAAGTTTTTTCTACCAATAAAAATTCTTAAAATCAATTACAAATTTATCATTACTTTTGCAGCAAAGCACACTAGTTTGTCATGGAAGGTTAGATTCCAATGGATCCAGATATCTCTTGGGTGACCTGGCAGGTCGTTTGTTTCTCCTGCTGCTTGAGAAGGAAGAGGGAATGGATGGACAAGTCACTGTCAAAGACCTTAAAGTGGAACTACTGGGAGAGGTATGAAGAAAACGAAACCCTCAAGTTTTAGTTCTTAAAAGTTGATCCCAATTTCAACATTTGTGGGGAGGGTCGGGTCGCACTAAGTTTTCATTGGATTTGTTCAAGATTCTGTCCTGCCATTCCAGTAATGACGAATTAAGACTGCATGTGTGTAATAATAATTGAAATCAGTTTGTACGTAATTTTGAAGCTTCGCAAGAGTTGTTTGCAGTATGTAAGATAATTTAAAAAATGTTTAGATCAAGTATGGGTGTAAAGAAATAGGTTTCTAGTGCAACAGGAGTTAAGTATCAGTGTGACCAGTGGACTGCTATAACAATCATTGTGACCAATGGAGTGCGTGCACATAGAAGTAAGCCCTAATAAGTACTCATGGCTTTGCTTTTCAGTGTATAACAGTTGCAATTAGTTTGGGAAAACCTGTGTATACATGGCAGTGTTTTCCACAGATTTTCAAGAGGGGGTGGGGGTGGCCATGCGCGAATCCCATACAGCATACGCTATCGCTAAGCGATTACGAAGGAAGGGTTTAAAGGGAGGGGGGTGTCTGTTTCGTTAGGTATACCTCTGAAATAGCAGTAACTTATTGTCAGCTTTTTCGGAGGTGGACTGGAGCTTTTGTAGAAGGGAGGATTTTTTTAAAAGAGCCGTCGCTATTTCATGGGAGCAGCAATTTCCAATCAGGTGCAGACCGCAGGCCCCTTAAAACCCCTTGTGGAGAACACTGCATGGGTGTATATATCCACCTTTCCCCATGTTCCTATGTGTTAATCAGCCATGTGGTATCTGATTTGGTCTCTTTCTTCTACAGACATCCATTGCTGAATGTTTGACATATCTTGATAATGGTGTCATATTCATAGGATCAAGAAAAGGAGACTCACAACTTGTCAGGGTGAGTGATTGAAAGTTTAAATATGTCATTTTACATCATGGGAGAGTATAATTTCTTCTCAACCTTATTGCTCGTAAAAGGGTTTGCACATGGAATTTAAATATCAGTATATTCTTTTTCATATTCATATTCTTTTTCCCCTCAAAAAAGTTGAAAAAGCACCTTGTAAGTTTGAAACTCTTTGTTAATTGAAGTTCCCCTAATTGCTTATAAATAGGTTATTTACATGTTTAGTTTCGTGATTATTCCCAGTCAATATGCCAGTCTATTGTACATAAAATTCTTTAAAAAGCTAATGTTTTATCTAATTTTTTCATTTTTTCTGTTATTAGCTGAACACTGAAGCTGATGAAAAGGGCTCCTATGTGGCGGTAATGGAGAGTTTTACTAACCTAGGCCCAATTCTGGATATGTGTGTGGTGGACCTGGACCGTCAAGGCCAGGGTCAGGTGAGTACTTAACAGATTTTACAGACCTGAGGCTGCCTTGATTGTTCTTTGTTTTATTTTGAATATTCTTATGAGCCAAACAAATGTTCCATCTCATTTATTATTGTAGTGCATGTGCGTACTACAATCTTAGCGTTACACGACAGGCAAGCTCACCTACATGACTGAACGTTGAAACTGGAAGTTCCACACTGTTTCAGTCCGTTTTTACTATCGGTGCAATCACTGTGCAGGCAGCTAAGGTTAAGCTTGTCCATGATTTTTTATCGCTTCCTTGCACACATTCTAAATAAGTCCTGACGAAGGACATCATTCATAAATAGAAATAGCTTGAAATGTAGAGTGAAATGTTACTGATTGATGAAATGCCGACAGTCTTTATTTCAAAAAGAAATTTTAGTTGAATGTATGCTTCCTTTCTCATTAATACAATAAGAATACATAACTTGAAATCTGCAAACGAAGTAATCAGCAGATGAATTTATCGTAAAGTGTAAAGTGATGCGAGCTGGATGCGGGTGCCGTATAGCATGCTGAATATAAAGTGTGCCACAGTGTGTACGTACTTACACAGAGATGATCGCAACACGATTGCCTACACAATTTCAATGTGACTATGCATGTCAATGCTTTGGTTGAATATGAACAGAGAACTGTACACTGCATAACATAACAGCAATCAGGCAGGAAGTCTACAGGTGCCGTGTGATGAATGTGCTGGCCTCAACGTGTAGTTAGAGTTGATCCCAATTCCAACACGAGAGCCTACAGAATGACAATGTGGCTATATGGCCTATGCCGGCAGGTCAATGCTTTGGTTGATTAATATATGACCTTAATAAGCCCTTCAAATATCAAAGATTTTTTGCAAACCATTAGGTACCAAACCAAAGGTAGTGAAATATATTTGGTGTCTACAATTCTGCGTATTTGAGAGCAAATGCAGTTCTAGTTGTCTTTGTAAATTCTTGAAATGTGTGTGAGCTTTGACGAAGTAACCATTTCCAGGGTTAAGAGGAATTTGACATGTTAAATTGCTAGTTTTTAGTTAACACTGTTTATTATTAGAAATGTTTTTATGGGGTAAAATTTTCTGAAATTTTTGCTGGTAAGAATAGGACCAGGAATGGCAAGGAGAGGGTTGTGGAGTGGGTATAAGGTCTTGTCTTATTCAGTGGAACATATCCAGTTCAGATTTATCTTCTTTTGTGTTTTCAACCTTTTCATTGGCCCCCAATGTCTGACCTGCACAAAATGCAGTCAAAATGCAAAATGTGATAGTAAGAATTAGATGGTTGGAGGGATGGAACATGCAAGATAGTCAAGATTGAAACAATTTAAAGATGTAAGTACCTCATGACTCATCCAGTACTTGCGTCACCTGTAGAGGTGTTTCACTGATGTCAGGTGGTCGTGCGTCTCTTTGGTTGTTGGACATTTTGTCTGTCAAGCATCCACTGTGTCACAGTAGCATCTATGGTCACCCCATGCCTTTGTGCTATTAATATCCTTTACTGTGCATATTTCTGTGCCCAGCACTGCCTGACAATCCCAAAAGCTTGACATCACATGAAATATGTCTATCCCCCAGGCTGTATAGTATGGATAAATCCCTTGTAGTCAGACCGTTGACCATAAATTTATGCATTGCACTGCTCTCAGTCTTCTTATTTTGCATGATTTGAATTTGGTCAATGTAATGAGAACTGAATGTCAATAAATACTTGGTAATTTCTCAAAGGGGAACCTACTGTAATAGGTGTTTGATGAAGTGGGGGTAGGGGTTAGGGGTATTTCATTTAAAGGAATAGGTTAATAAGTTGAAGTCTCCAATTTCATTTTCAGTTGGTAACATGTTCTGGTGCTTACAAAGAGGGCTCCCTTCGCATCATACGTAATGGGATTGGTATTCATGAACATGCAAGTATTGACTTGCCTGGAATCAAAGGTAGGTCAATGAGGTCATTTATCTGTACGTAAATAAAGGAAAGGACAATTTACATGTATATGAAAATTGCACTTTATCAGTTATGTGTGAAACTTTACTCTTCTCAAAGAGATGAAGATACACTGACAAAACCACAGTGTACACCATTTTGTGGGATGTGTGTAATATTAGGTAACACAATTTATGTTGAGATACCTGGACAAGAGAAGTGAAAGTGGAATTCTGGGGATTCACTCTTTGTCTGTCAAATACGGGCATTAAATGAAGGTCTTGATAGTACAATTGGGAGCAATTAATGTATATCTGAGCCTGTTATGTAAAGAGTTACAATCGATCTTAAATTTGATTTCAGTAGGACTATTACACGATAGATCAAATCTAAAAGAATGATTGTAATGCTATATGAAACAGGTCCCTGGTTTCTTGATTTACCCTGTGATAATTGGTCAGGTAATCTACTGGCATTTATTTCAACCTGTTAGACAGGGTTCTTAAGGAGCCTGAAAAGGCTCTGTGACCTGGCACAAAGCTATAAATGATTTGTTACCGTAGCCTATCCATCTTTATTGGGTACTCTAACATGAAATGGGTACATGCTAGAAGTATTGGACAGCACGTTCAATATCATCAGGCTGGATCTGACAGTACACTTAAAATACTGTAGAGAATGGTTTTTAATATAACAAAGTTTGCAAATTTTAATTCCTTTCAAAGAGGTCTGTGTATTATCTGTGGATTAACTAGGAGAATGACGTTTTCTATATTAAATTATGTTCTGCACATTTTGAGTTTGGTCTTCTCAGATATTTATCATGGAAATTTTTCTTGCTCCTTGTAGGTATCTGGCCTCTGAGACTGAATGTGGAGTCTGGTATTGATGATATATTGGTTCTATCCTTTGTTGGTCAGACAAGGTAAAAATGTGTTTTCACTTTATGAAAGTTTATAGAAACATTCCAATGTGTTAGACACCTTGTAGGAAGGCTCACTGTACTATCTACTGTTCCGGTGTGTCTTTGCATGAGGAGAGCTGCATGCATGAACTTTTGTACTTTGCAGTAAAAAGACATGATTGTACATCTCAGTGTAGTCAATGGGATGTATGATGCCGCTTGATCCACAGACCTACATTTGGAAGCTGTTCTCGACTGGGGACTGAACGTTATTCTGCACTGCCATCATGGGGGAGGGGGTATAAGGAGAGGGGGTTTACTCTTTCTGTTTGGAAAATTTTTGAAGCTTTAAGGGTCCTTTCATGCAATTTGGTGCATAATTTTGAGCATAGTTTAGAGAAATATTGACTTTCTTACAGACCGAAAAAATAGGAGTTTTTTCCTCGACTTGAGGGAGGATAAGGCCAGCCATATCCACGCACTACTGTGTGTCAGCTGTGTGCTATGCATCAGGTAAACCTTTGACTGCACAAGTCATCTCTGACCAATCATAGTCAGGCTATTGTTTGAATCAATTGCAGGCAAAGTACTGTTTATTGGTAAAGGTCTGGTGACATGCAAATTACATAGTTGGATATTTGACGTAAAAAGCTTTAAAAATCCATAAAATAGCCACAATTCCCACCAAAATTCGTCAAATATTAATCATTTCACAGACTTATTTATATTTCAAACTTGTACCATGAATAAACATGAACTATACATGGAAATTTGCGATGTCGAAAGAGGGACACACCAAATGTGGCTAATATTAGCCCTTGTTTTGCAACCTTTGTGTCAAGGACACCATTTGCATTGGTATCCCCTGAAGGATTTATCATGGAAAGTGTTTCCTTGAAAAATATGGATATCACTCTCAAAGCTGTGAACTATCTGATTAGTAGTTAAGAGATTTAAGGTTTAAAAAAGAGAAATCTTAACACTATGCAACACTCCACATCAATTTTTTTGCATAGGCAATGGGTTACTTCAGAAACCATCAAACTTTGAGGAAGTACATCTTGAGGATGGTAACAGATCTTGAAATAACACCAATGGATCTTTCACTGGGGGATTTTATTCTTTAATTGCCAAGTGAAAACAGTCCTTTTTGGTGGTATGTCACCATAACTTTAAGAGAGGTACGGGGATATTCCTAAAATATACTTAGGGTGATGCAACAGCCCTTTTGATGTAAGGTGGGTGACCATTAGTTCATTGTTTACCTATTTTATAATTTAATAACTTTTTGTACTAGAGTTCTGATGTTGAATGGAGAGGAGGTTGAAGAAACAGAGTTACCCGGATTTGATGGAAACCAACAGTCATTTTACTGTGGTAATGTCTGTAACAAGCAATTGATTCAGGTGAGTATGCCAGATCAAAGGCAAAAGAAAATGTGTAAGGCTTTACTTTGATTAATGAAAAAGAAATCATTTTTTTTTCCTTTTCTTTTTACCTTGTTTGATTGTGAAGATTTAACCATTCTTGTGATTTATAACTGAGTAGCCATTGTATATGAAACAGTGTATCTTTCGGTAAATCTGTTATGATGTCTCACTTTCTTTCATCAGCATGTATGTTTAGTGTTTTGTAAATGTTTGTTTTTAAATCTACTGTGAAATATTTTGATGATATTACTACTCATTTAAAAACATGATTTCCAAGAAGAGTTAATATTTTCAACTGCATACCAATAAGGACATGCTATTTTCTGTATAGAGAAAAGGTAAATTAAAATGGTAAACCATGCACACACAACCAAGTTGATTTTACATACAAAACGAGGACCTCATTGTTATCTCCTCTGTGTTTGCTTCCTTAACCCAAACTTTAGCAATAGACTGTCTATTGTTGAAACT
>WURT03192231.1:1440-27457 GCA_009936505.3 Holothuria glaberrima
TGGAAGAACAACTAAAAGCAAAGCAAAATGTTTTGAGATTGAAAGTGAAAGGTTCAGTCTTAGGTCACTTTGGGCTAGTTTGTGCTAAAACTCAGTTTTAAAAATGATCAGATTTTTCTTCAAAATTTTCAGTTGACAAGATTTTATGAAAACTAAAATTAACTTGTAGGAGAAAATTGTGATACAGAGTTCTTTATATGATAGGTTTCAGTCGTATTGACATTTATCATATGTTATTCAGATTTTGCTATGAAATTTTTTGTTCTCTGCCCAAATATGTACATTGAACAAACACTTTTGATTTTCATTTAGCAGTGTTGGATCACCAGATAGGACCGTAGATCTTGTCTGAGATGTTTCAAGTCAATTTCTTTTTATTACAGAAGATGTATTATTTAATCTTGATATTTTTTACTGTTTTTGGAATTTTTATTTTCAGACATGTCACTAGCCTCTCATCATTTCATGTATTAACTCATTAGATGCAGGGTTCTTACAGGGCCAAGAAATCTCTCTCTGGTGTTTCCCCAAATGGCAGTCCTTGACAAATTGAAAGTTTGCTTACAAATTTAGTGTTAAAATGACCAAAATTTTGTATGAAGCTGGTATTTGTCCTATTCCAGATGTTATCTCAAAAATATCTGCTATGCTAGGTTGATCTTCCTATATTGACTTAAATAATGGAAAGTGTAATAAGTATTGCAGGTATTGTGGGGTTGGCAGATGAAGTAATTTGGAAAACAATGTTATAACTGGCCAAGCTGAAGCAATCTCCTACAGTTTTTTGTGATGGTACTTGACATTTAGAATGAAACTGGCATTATAGTGGAAAGATTGCTAGAGGCCCGGAATATTGCAAAATGAGAAAGCCTTGTATGAACCCTGTCATTAAAAGTAATTTCATTTGCACTTTTGTAAACCACCTGAAGCAATCATAATTTATTACTCCTCAGAATATACTTCAGTACTGTTTGAAGTGTCACTAGCAAACTTTTTGACCAGGTGAGGGGTTGGGAGTAAGGAGGGGAAAGGGGAAAGGGTATTAGAAGGTCTCAGTTAAAATTGTTTGAGAGAGGTTCTTTTCAAACAGTTGACAGCATTGGTTCTTAATTTTGATTATTCAAGCAGATGAAATGATTGACCTGTAGATAAATATATCTTATTCTCCAATGCCAAATCAACTCAGCCCATTTCAAAAAAAATAAATAAATAAAATAAAAGGAACCACCGCACAAATTTGATCACAAATATCTGCTGTAAGGAATTTACCCTAAGGAAACTCAAAGAAATTTAGTCCAAGTCAGATTAACTTATGTACACAACTAGGCTTGGAAGAATTTTTCATCAAGTGTCTCAGTAGAATTTGAAAACCAGAAGAAATTCATAAATGTTGTCTGCTTTCACCATATTGATCACTATTTACCCAAACAGTCCTGTCAAAGACTACATAATTGTAAATGATAGATGGGGTGATGGTATTGCATGCCATCATGGTGGTTATTACACCTGTGCTGACCGGTACAATCCTGGTAAGTACCAAGAAGTACTGTAGATGGGGATTATTTATTGGTGGAAGGGTATATACCCATGACAGGAGTTAATTATTTTGCAGTAGCTGGAGTGAAAGCCTAGTGTAATTTCTCCATTATTAAAAAATGCACCATGAATTTTCACAGTCATTTATGAAAGCTTTCTTCATCAGGGATGGAGATAAACTGTTGGTGAAAGTTTTATCTGAATCTCACTTGAAATTGCACTTATGAAATTATTTCATCCCTTTATCTTTTTTCCTTACCTTTTACTATGATTACTTTCATCTTTCTTCACACTGTTTTGTTTCTGGGACTTTTCATCCTCCACTTTCAGAGCTGGTGTTCCTTTAAGTTTGGACCTCTTTGTTTATCTTTCATTGCACATTGCTGCTGCTTCCAGTAATTTCTGCAACTGAAGCCCTGTTAGAACTATGCAGTCATACATGATAAGTTGGGTCAAAGCACCATTGCATGCAACCAAGGATTCAGCCCTGGTTAGTGACATCTTTAATACCTGACTGAAGCTGTGGTGCATTTGGGTCGGTTTTTTATATCTTTGGTGGTAACGGCTGGAGAGAGCAGACTGAGTTAGAAGTTCCTTTTGTATTTGTGAATAGTTTTGTCATGTTTCAAATTTGTTTCTCACAAATTCCGCAATTACTCTTTTATACACTACAGTCCAGTGAAAGACTATGTCGTTGTGAACGACCGCTGGGGACATAATGATATATGCCATCACGGTGGTTACTACACTTGCCATGATCGGTACAATCCCGGTGAGTTTGCTGATCCTTAATTGTGAGCTGGCAAGTGTGTGTTTGTTGCAACCTGCAAGCATGTAGCACAGCATTATGTAATAACTGGAAAAACATGTTAAAATACCCTGTGGTTTCAAAAAAGGCATTGCATTATAATTTATGGTTTACACCCTGTTGTCTCTCAGTCCTGTGAGAGATTTTGTTTCTGGAAATGATCATTGTTTTCAATCATGAATTGTCACCATGGGGGGGGGGCTCTCTACATGCCAGAATTGCTACAACCCAAATAAGTCAGACAAAGATGCATGGAATGACTTGCAGATTGCTAGATATTGGAAATTATTTGTATTCAGTTCTATTGACACTGCTCACAAGTACCTTGAGATGTACCGTAGAGAAATTCATGTTGTTGTTAGGTTGAAAACCTCTTAAATTTGGTTTTTAAATTGTTAGAAATAAACCCTAACATAGTTAGACAGAAGGTACAGATTGATCCAAGACTATTAAAGGGGGAAAGTTTAATTTCTGGTCAAAAAGAGGAGCAAATTTTTGCAAAGAAAGTTAAACCTTCCAAAACATCTTTATCTTCCCCTTGAAGTTGAAATATATTAGGTTAGTGTAATGGAGTAATGGCAGTTTTGAATGCTCTACAGTAACCATGGTGACAAGTTTCTGGGTTTCTTTTCTACTTCATTTACTTTGTTTCTTTTACTCAGAGTGTATATTTACCTGCACATGTCAATTGTATCAGCTCCAGGATAATGGTATTGAGTAGGTTCCCATTTATTCTGTTTTATTCCCCAGTGGTCGTTCACAATAGTATCTCTCTGCCAAATTTCAGATGACCAGATTGCATATTTAAAGTAGGTGGCAGCATTTATTCATGTTTGGGAATAGTTTCTATTATCCTCATCCTTAAATCTTAATTTTTTTTGGTTTCTCATTCTCTCACTCAACAGTCAACTGATACAACCCTTGTAGAATTTTTTATATTGTACCTCAGAGTTGAAATTAAGTTTCAACTTGAGTCAGAACCTTTCACATCTACCTGACCAATTCTGGAGAATATTCCCCTGTTGAAATAATAAAGTGACTGGAATTAATGATCAGAACCAAGTCAGTAAACTAACTGTATTTGAACTGCGGTAAAAAGAGTGAATATTTAACAAACCGACTGTATCTTTAAGAAGTCTCTTCATGGTGGGCCAAGGTAACAATAACCACAAAACATGGTACAGCTATTAGTAGTTGGGGTGAAGGTCAGAGAAGGTTAGGAAGGGGGGGGATAGAGAAAGGAAATATGGTGTAAGGTGAGGGAAGGTACTGCAAAAGGTTACTAAAAATGTTGGAAAAGGTGTAGTATTGGGAGAGAAGGGCACATCAGTTATAGGACATGACCTCTTCAACAAACAGGCTGCATAGATTTAGCTTTGCCATCATCTGAAACTCATTCTAGAATCATATACAGTAGTGCTAAAATATATTGCTTCATTGACATATATCTGACAAGTAACATGCATCAAAAAAAAAGCTGTCATAATTAGCATAGAAGCTTGTCACTAAAACAACTTGCAAGTAATCTTTTCTTTTGGTACCTGTCTATACGCTTTGGACATACTTTGCAGTGCACCATTTTGAGCATTGCTTATCGATAGGTTTGTATAATCTGAGCATTGCTGACAGTGCCTTCTCTGTGTACTTGTCTTATTAAACTGACAGTCCTGTGAAAGATTATGTCGCTGTGAACGACCGCTGGGGTGGCAATGATATCAGATGCCATCATGGAGGATACTACACTTGTCAGGACCGTTTCAACCCTGGTGAGCATACATTAGGGGCAAATGGATTTGGAAACAAAAATACATTTTTATAGGAATAGAAAATGAGTTAAGAATGAGCAGAAGAAGTAACAGCATGGAGCTCTTAAATTTGAATTTTTATGGTGGAATTATTATTCGAGACAAACCCACTATAGATTGACATTTGACAATTCAAGTTTTGGTCAGAAAGGGTAATCATCTCTATGGAAACACAAGTTCAAATTTTATGGAAATATTTTGAAATATTAGAAGTTGGTATTTTTATTTTTGAAAACATTGACAGGTTAGTATAGATAGGTAACAACTTCATAGAATTGGAAAATGCTGAAATATTGTGAAAGATTCAAATTACTCTAAAAAAAAGTACTCATTGAGGGTTTTTGAAGCAATCCCTTTGGCACACTTTCCATGTGACCCAAATTTGTGGTAAAATGCTTAAGGTAGTGGACTACTAACTCAAATGTTCCTACATTGAAAAATATTGATTGACAAATGAAGTCCCTTAAAAATTTCATAGTAGGTTGTTTTCTGACTGTGTTACATATAAAATATAATCAATTTTTGGTATGGTCTTTGTAGGCAATGAGTTGAAATACAGACTGTCAAAAATTCAACGCAATTCGAACAATTTTAGTGCCATCTTTTTATTGTATTACTTCGCTCTGTAAATTGAGGTCTTTGAGTAGTGATCATGGCAGGAACACATATCTATCATTCAAGCCTCTCTAGCACAAAATTCCAATGGTCATGGTATGGAAATTCGAAAGCGCCATAAGAGCCCACATTATGAGCTTTAATCTGAGGGGTGGGATGTCCAGGTTTAAAACTTCTAAGGATCTAGGGGCCAGGAAAGAAGACCGATTTAGTGCGTAAGTCAATGGTACAATAATTAGTGGTGTGCTACCTTAAAGCAAGCAAGTGTGATGGTCTTGTAATTATTTTAATTTGCCAATTTTCCACCAAAGCATAAAGAGACATTGTCATGGTTTCTGTTATAGCTTGGTTTGTCTGATGTGAACATAGTTATTCTAATTTCTTTCTTGGCCCATCAACTGGGTTTTTTCATAAAAATGTCTGGCTTGACAAAGGTATAAATTCTCTTTTAGGATCAGACTTTATATATGTCAGTAGTAGGTTTTGTTGTAATGTGCATGTCATTTTAAAGTGATTTGATTTGCAGTGCAGATTAATGCCACTTTAAATTAATAAGATAATATAGTAAGGTACAGTGATACATCGACTTGCAGGCTGATAACAGCATGAGCCAGTTCTTATATGTTTCATGCCCATTTTGCCCAAAACATCTGTTTTGCAAAAAAATGAAGTTTTTCAAATTCTAAACATCAGTTTATGTTTAAACATAATCGGAGAACATATTTGTCACCTAGGTAATTGCTGTATGTGAAATTATTTGCTTTTTGGCATGCCTTGCAATGTTTGTTCTGGTGATGTGATTTATATGTATATAACTCAGTATCTCAGCTACAAGTGCATCTGTGTGTAAAGTAAACATTGCTCTGATTCAGGAGCCATTATAAAAATGTGTTTGGAAATTTCCATAGTGACAGTTCTTTGTTGTTAAGCACAATTCTGTTTACTTTAGACTGTTTCTAATAAGTTTTCAAGTGCTGCTTATATATTGGCAATGTTCATACCAGATATGTGAAGATTAATAGGAAGTTAAAATGTACCAACACAAGACTGGAGAATGCGACAGCTGAACATGTTAATGTGAGTGCGCGAGACTTAGTGTAGTATTAACACCCACGTTAAACATTAGAGCAACAGTATACATGTTCATCATGGCTGTAGAATTTGCTGGTCTATTAATGATACAGTTTTCCCCATGGTTCAGGCCGTTTCCAAGTGTAACGTTGCCAGAGGCCATTAAGTGGTACTGAATGTTACTGTGTTCAGTCTCCAGGTTTGTTGAAGAAAAAGCGCCTGGTTTTTGTGCACTCCTTGCACAACAGAACTAGGCATCTATGGATGGGAAAACTTTGCCCTGAATATGAGTTTAAATTTGACAATTCCTTCCTCACCCCTTTTTTGTGGTATGCTTCAGACTTGTTCTAAAGAAAGCATCAGAGTGATTCCATGCAGACTGTTTAAGTTAGTCTTAGTGCATTATATGATAATCTTGTGATTAATGGCACTTCACCTTACAAACGTGAATATTTTAGAGGTCACATACAAAGCTTTCTCCACTATCTTAATTTTTGCTTACTTCTAATACCATCATTAGATCCCATGGTGAAGTGATGTTCAGTAGTCAAAGCCACCATTATTTCTAAATGAACTTTTGTATCTTTCGTTATAGGAGTCCTCCAGAACCATAAGTGGGAGAATGCCATGACCATTGATAAATCTTCTTGGGGATACAGACGTGACACGTCTATCAAAGATTTCTTGACTATGGATGACATCACAACCATCATGGCAGAAACCTTCAGGTATTGATCTGGGTACAGTATTTGTGTTGAGCTAGAGTAGGGTTCCTTCAGTGTGTTGTGTCACAGCCTCATATTAGTTGAGTGTTTACTTTACAATATTTGTTGCAGGTGAAACTAAATTGAATGGTGTGACATCTTGTTTACATTTTGGTGTGCTTGAATCTTCCTTGGGCCATTTTAGTGCATGTTGCAGGCCTCGATGGCCCACAGTCTGCCCCTTGAAAACCTAGGAGTGACAGCTATAGATGTAGAAGGAGAGTAGGTGTCATGAGTCCATCACCCTCCACCAGCTGTACTCATAGATGGTTAGTTTTTTGATGTCCCCCAAAGTCTGTAAAATGAAATTTAGGGATGCAGGTATGAATGAGATATCAAAACTTTTGAGAGAAACTTTCAGGTGACTTTTGGCCCATATTGTTAGGAGACATATTCACAGCTTCTGTGAGGTTGGGGAGGGGCAGTCACAAGAGTATGTCCACTTCTGGCACATTCTTTTATCCTCACTATACTTTATACTAAAAAAAACCCATCACATTTGGTACATTATGTGTCACCTTTAAACTTTCCAGATACAGTCGTCTAATAGCAGCACCAGCTACATTAATCTCCTCCAAATTTCCTCCATAAGAATTCCTTGATTCCAATTGAAATGTGTTACATATAGGTGACCATGACTAACTGCACTGGCTTTTGCCAAAAGTACTGAATTTGGTGTTTGGGGCATGTGTTAGCATCTAAAACTGTTGCCAAACAGCAATTTGACATTATTTTGGAATGTTTACACTAAAGACCTTTAATATTTTCTTTGAAAATGGACTGAAGCTTGTTCCCCACAGTATTTTGGATATGTGGTGAAACTATGATGTAAATGATTGTGAAATATCTTCTTGCCAGTCTTATACCTTTATCTAGGATTAGTTTCTTCTGTGGACTGCAAGTTTTTCACCTTTAGTAGGAATCATGCAGCTATGAAATATTGTAATTTGTTGTAACTATATGATATGTGGTTGCTAATATAGAACATAATGGGCTCTTTGTATCAAAGCAAAAATTTTTTTATGTATGCCTTATTTCAATGCTCTTCATGATGCTGAGAGTGGACTCTCTACATTGTGTGGAAGAATGAATACTCTGTACACTTCTGCTGTTAAGTCCTTATTGGGTGTCCTTATTGGGTGTTAGAATTACCACAACCAACGATCTTTGTCCTATTGAAATGAACCAACCCTCTCCAAAATTGTTTGTTAGTAAACAGACAATTGAATTTAATTTAATTTCAGAAAGATTTTTTGTTTGAACACAGGAATGGCCAGAATGGCCCACTCAAATATTACCTCTGTAAATTGGTCAATACTGTACTGCTATTATGACACCATATTATATTCAGTTTCAATGACTTTAACACCATTATTGAATCTCAGGAGGCACAAGAACAGAGAATAGCACTTTCTAACTCTAGTAGATAAAGGAGTTATAGAATTATAGACCCTTCAAATAAGAGGGTCATGACCAACTTATCTGCTCTTGTGATGGGAGTCGATACAGGACAAATATTACATAATCGTGAATTTTGAAGTATATGCAAATGTTAGACATGATTTTCTGTATTTGGTTTTTGATGATAATCTTACCTTTACAAATTCAGCCTATGCATGTGTAATTATTTTTTTGTATTATGAAGCTTCTGATGTAAGTTGTATTTTTGCACTGCTGTATGTAACAGTATTTTGAAACTTATGTATTGTTGGTTTCAACTTAAATGGACAACAAAATTACTGATACTATGCTCACCCAATCACACCAGCAGTGTGAGTGAGTGGGTGAACAAGCATGGTCGAATACCAGCATGCATTTATGTCACATTTTGGGTCAATTGATGCTTGCATATAAAGTCAGTGTCAAGGAATTCTCAGCATTTGGCATTTTCACCCTTATTGCATGCCAGATTAACTATTTGTCTCTCAAAGAATGTCAATGCTGGGTGGCAAGGAAGTTGTCATGGGTTATGGCTCAAATACTATTCCTTTATTAATTGATAATTGCTTGAATATAAAAGATAACAGATAGATCTGAGAGTGCAGAAATAGTCTCATTTCTCACATGCAGCTGTGGAGGAAACCTTCTCATGAACTTTGGCCCCACCCATGATGGACGCATTATCCCCATCTTTGAAGAGAGGTTGCGGCAGACAGGAGAATGGCTGGCTGTTAATGGAGAAGCAGTTTACTCATCCAAGCCTTGGAGGGCTCAAAATGATACCTTTACAAAGGGCATATGGTAAGCAGTTATTTATCTACAAAGTTGTTCAGTTTTACATTTGTGCCACCTGAGAATGCTTAAGAGAAAAAAACCACTTGCATGTAGTTTTAGGCACAAAATACTTTGTAACCGTACAAGTTCCAAAGTAGTTAAACATCATGTGAGCTTAGACTGTAAACTTGATTGAAGGTCTTTGTAACAGCACTGGAAAAAAGTGTGAATGATAAGCAATTCACTTCTAAGTCCACAAAATTTCACTCCAAAAGTACAATCACCACATTCAATATTTTATTTGTGGGTGCAATTGTCTCAGTGAATGGCCATAAATAGCCCCCTCCACCCCTCCTCCTCCAGATAAAATAAGATGTATCAGTAGAACTTTGTTTTCCCCATTCCAAAAGTTAATTCAAGGGAAATGTGATGGAGCATGGTAAATCATTCAAGGTGTTGTTAGATTGGGGAGTTGTGATGCTCAGTTACTATTTAGGGGTTTATTTTTACACATGGAAGAGTTATCTTGTTAATTCTGAAGAGAAAACCTCCTTAGACACCTAAATCCTAAATATATGAACATTTTGCAGCTCAATAGAATGGCCAAAGTAAAGCTCCATATATAACATCTTTCTGTGATTTTATTTCGACACCTCTTTACATCACCTCATTCAGACCAATTAACGGTGGGCCTTAAATGTAAATATATTTGTACCACACAGTGAAATAATAATGAGAACAGTGCTTGTGCCTACACATCTGTCTATTATTGTATCGACAACAATTGGTTACATCCGGGACATATGCAGGATTACCCAAAGAGGGTTTTGAAAAATGATAAATGTTGTACCTTATGATCCCTAAAAGGAGATCCCTCAGTAAAGGGGTGGGGAAGGGGTGGAGCTGGGACATAGTCCTTAGAAAATGGCTGATAAAAATGAAATGTTCCTATCTTGCATATTTAATGCATCAAAATGGTTAATGGATTATGATGACATTCTCTGGGGTATTCCAACATTTTTATGAGGTTCGTAAAAATTTAAGCTGTTAAGAAAAGAGGGATTTGCTCATACCTATCAACCAAACTTCCAGTCTTCTCTGGCAGCACCTCTTTGCATTACTGCAATAAGACCTTTTAATGTTGGCATTGTCTTCACAGGTACACAATGAAAAGTCCAATAGTGTATGCTTTTGTCCTTGATTGGCCTGAAGACAATGTACTTGATCTAGGATCACCAATACCATCTGCAGAAACCACCATCACCATGTTGGGTGTGGAGACACCCCTACAGTGGGAGAAAGGTACCAAGGCTGGAGTCAACATTACTGTACATTTTCCTGTATTGGCTGGACCCCAACTACCATGTGACTATGCCTGGATTCTCAAAATGGAAGGTGTGCAGTGATTAATGGAAATATTAATTAGTTACTTGCACCCACTGATCTTTCTGTCAGAATCATTAGAATTATTTTAAGTTAATTAAACAAGATTAATTTGTGTTTATTACACACATTGCTAATTTTTAACAAGCAGCTTTAAGTTACATATGGCAACTGCAAGTGAAATGTGTGAAAAAGATATAGACTAGAATTCACATTACTTTTTTTTCATTTTCTTTATTTTTCTTAATAAAAACATCAATCTTAATCACTCTTCTTCTGTATGCATGAGGAGGGCAAAATTGGAATTAGATCCATCTGGTCCTTATTTTTCAAATTTTTTAAGCCTTTTCTACAACTCTGCTATATTTAGCCAATGTATTTGCTGAATATTTGCTGGATTCCTTAGTTAGTGTATTTTTTTGTTTGTTTTCTTGTTTGTACTTAAGTTTTCTCTCACTTCGGGTTACATTTAATTTACTAAAGCTGTTTACACAACATTCTAGTATATAGCAAGGATGTGCCTGTATTTTCTTACATGGAAATCACTGACAATTACTTACAAGATGTAAATTCTTCCTTTTGAGCAAGTGAATAGTTTAGAGAAAAGGATTTTTTCATTGCATATGGTACAAAAGTTTATCTGGATGGCAAGTGACTGCAGGTAGAAATGATTGTACTATGTACTGTAGATTTAATTTCATTGAAATACTCAGTTAAAGTTTGTTTTCAGTATGCATGAATTGTGAATTGCTTTACTATTGAATGTAAAAATTTGTACAAAACTGGACTTTTGCATAGGACAGGAGATTTACTATATCTGTTGAATCATCTCTAGAAATCGGTTGGCATCCTCTAGAGGAATTTATCATAATTTGCTGCAAGTATCTTCCTTTTGTGTAAAGGCTCACAAGCTCCTCATTTGCACTTTGGTAATGATCTGGCATTGCACAGCAGGAATGGGGAAAATACAGTTTCAGTGGAATGGATTTTGACTGGAACCAAGACTATATTATGAAATAAATATACCAGGAAGGTCAAATCTGATCCTTTGGGACTATTTTATAAGTTGCTCATCCTGTAGCCACTTGTAGCTGGGGTCATGAGGAAGACCAAAATATGTCAGTGATCAGTTAATTATTAAAAAGAAGAGAAACAGAATGCAGATAAAGAAGGAAAAACTTGGGAAAATTTACAACATTTGATATTGAAGACCCCTTAAATAAAAACCCACCCTTTATATCCAGGAGAGCAATCCTCGTGGGTTGATATGTCCCCTTAACGGGTTTCCCTGTAACTTGCTAGTTTTTAGGTTCCCGTACTCTAGAATCTCTATGATCTGATATAGATATTGATTAGGGATGGGGATTCTACCTTGCAAGGCTGTCACAGTTAACGTTAGGCATTACAGCCCTTGCTTGATCTTTCAGGGTTCAAATTGTATATTTTCATTTTCTTCTTGACTGGAATTGTACACTGCAAGGCTAAACATAATTCATGATACAAATGATTGGAGGATTCAGTGTTTGCTCAGCCTTAACTTTGAATGTTGCTGCCCAGAACCAGTGTATTCTGGGTCAGACGTTTTATTGCTGTGCAGCAATAACTTAATGATTCCTCAAGCATACTTTCGTATAGACATAGCCTAATTACCAACTTTTTTGCTTTCTTGCGAAATTATTTGTTGGATAAACTGTCTAGTAAATGTTGACTTTTGAGATCTTGTCAGTATAAACATAGTGTCAATATGAGGTCATTTATTACATCACCCCTTTTTGTTGCTCTGGTAATATTAAAAAAATGTGGCTTGTTGTAAAGAGGATCCTGAAATTTAGTCTTGAGGAATATTTTTAAATCAGTGTTACTTTAGTTGTAAGTGCCCATTTCCTCAGTTTAGACTTCAACAATTCTCTCAGCTGAATTTACTTCTAGCCCCTCCATCAATCTAATAAGTTTTCAGTCCCTCCTAACTCTCAGACAAATACATGGAATTTTTATAATAACTCACTGCCTTCTTCTACAGAGTATTCCTGTCTGCTGGGCAATGCAGGCTTAATATTTTCAGTTATGTATACAAATCATCATTTACCAATCAGAGATGCATATATTTGAAGGTCATAGTTTGAATTCTTTTCAATCAAAGGTCAGCCATCAGTTGTAAATTGTGACTCTCCCTGGTTCCCTAAATACATTTTGGGTTATCAAGATCTTCAAACTGAAGTATATCATTTTGAGGCTTTCTGTTTCGGATGTTTTTTTTTTCTATTCTTGTAGATAAAAGGCTACAACTGTATGCGTAGACTAATACTCCTTTCTGAAAATGAATGGTAGTTTTAGCCATATGACGAAGTCGTTCTGAACAAATTCTTTTCTTTCTAATTTTGTCTCTGTTTTTAGAGAACATGTTTTCCTTTCCTTCTAATTTTTTGCACGTTTTTGTATAGATGGATCATGAATAAAACTTTTCAGGTACACTAAATTGATGTATATCTTACTTTTTATTTGTTTCCAAATTGGTTCATATCTCTGAAGAGAGATGGCAGAAATGTTGAAATGTATGATCAAATGATTTCTGTGGAAGCTGATTTAGAGAGTGGAAATTACTTTTGCAGGTTTGATTTATTGCAAATAAATTTCTCAAATAAAGTTCTGTATAGAGGAAGGGGATATACATTTACTTGTAATTTTCAAGTCGTGACATGTACCTGAAATACATAAATCCTTCGTTCAGATTTTTAACATTTGTCATCCAACTTAAAAACTGACAATGGAATCTATGTTTCTTGTGCCATACTTAGAGCCATTGAATACAAGTTCTAACATTCCCGGGTGCGAATGATGGTCCAATTAAATTGCCCAAGTCCCAAGTCGTGTGTGGAATCTATCACCTCCCGGACCGTTGGTTAAAGAGGTCTTACATTGATGTAACCAGTGGATGCCATTTTCAGTGGCCTAACTCTTATGGGCTCGGACCGTGCTGAATCGAGGGCCACTACCAAAAGGGGCCCCCACTGCACTGATGCACAGAAAAAAAGTCTGGCTTTTTAAGGTCTAAATACAAGGTCTAAGAAATTGGGATTGAACCCGCAATATTCTTTGCTTCTGAAATGGAAATGAACATTGAGTTCTTTGGACATATCAGCAATCAAAGTATCAAAATTTTCGCGCGCATGCAGCCTCACCGCATAGCCGTGTTTAAATACCGTCTCAAACATATTTGCATTATCCAAAGGTGAGGCTCTATACAATTACGCAGATTCCTCTTGTGCATTTCAGTCATTATGGAGGAGCAGGGCATTGCAAGAATGCTAAGTGGTGGAATTCAGGGGGAGGCATTACCTTTAAATTGGCTGATGCATTTTGTTAGGAATTTTAAGTGTCTCAGTGCAAAGTCTGCACGCAAATTTTGTTATGGGGACGATTTTCGATGCAAAATTTCGAGCGCGCATTAATCACTGTGAAGACTCCATATCTTGTAACTGTTATTGGGGCAACAATACATTATTGTAACCAAAACCCTTTACCGAAAAGTACAACTCCGATCTCCTCAGGGTCACAGCATCAGTAGAGAATCTTCGAGGAATGTTATAACATGGTTAATATATACGGTATCATTTGCAGTATGCATTTGTCGTTACACATTTTTTAGAACGAGTACCACGCCAGAGCCAAAATATCACTAAATAATGATAATTTCTATGCATGTAATAAACTAAAAGATTTGCCTAAGATACCTACAATTTGCATCTAAGCCACCTTAAATTTAACAAAAATTTTTCAAAAATGCACAATTTACACTGACCTTCTGGCCAAATGTATCTAGGATGGGCTTAAAGCACCATCTTCTATAGTGCCCCCAATCGTAAACCTCTGGGGCGCCACTGGATCTCCAGATAGGGAGGCCCTTTGGGTCCAAGAGCCGGGGGCCCTCAGGCCCATCGTTACGCCTCTGGTCGTTTTAAAGTAAATGTTTAAAGGGAAAATGCAGTCACCTCAATCAGAGTTAGTGTGCCCCGTCATTGTAGTTCATGAATGACCTATTTTGATCATGTGACCGTATTTTTGTAAGTGAATTGTGAAATTCAAGGTGAATTTCCCCTTGCTTTACCTATTGTTTGTAATAGTTATGTTCAAAATGTCTTCAGAGGTGCTTGTATGCAATAAGAGGAGATTTGCAAGAGTTTGATGATTTTTCAAAGCAAATTTTGGGTTTTGTCACAACAACAACTTTTGTCACAACGGAGGTCACGACTTTTGTCACATTCATGTGACGAAAGTAGCGATAATTGTGACAAAGTGGTTGTTGTGACAAAAGTGGGCAATAATTATGACAGAAGTAGGTTGGTGAGACAATAGTGGCATTTGTGACAAAAGTAGTTGTTACAGTCGAGTGATACCACGTGGCGGACCTCTACACTACTTGGGGGAATGGTCCCGCAACTGTCTGGCCATGGTACCCGGAAGCTCAAAGACGAGCAATGAATGCTATCGCCTCGCCTAAAGTTTCCAATTAGGTTGGCACGTAAAAGGTTTGGGTGCTTGTGAGTTCGACCGGAAAAGTAGGTGTTTACTGGTTGTTATCAGGGAGGTCAGAGCCAGTCGCAGACTCTGAAAACTGAAGACCGTTAACATGCAATTAATAAAAGTTTCACACGTGGTCACTCTTCCGTCCGTGTAATAATTTATCACTTGCTTTTGATTTACGGGAGTGGGAACACCTTTAATTTTATTTGATTGAAAGTCATTATGAATATATCACTCAATGAAAGTGTCCTTTAATTATCTCCTCCCCGACCCAAAACAAAATGTTCACTTAGTATTTTAATTTTGAGAGGTTAATGAGACTTCATCAAAGAGAGAAAAAATATGCACGTTCAAGGGTGGCGCCAGGTGGGGGAAGGGGGTGTGCCCTCCCCCCCAAGTCTGGGAAATTTTGAAATTTTGTCAGGGAGCGTTGTTGTGCACGATTATGCATGTTATTCCCGACGGTGACCAGTTTTCCTACGGTTCACTTCATTTGTCAAGTTTTTTCAAGTTTTTTTATAAGGGTACCCTACCCAGTCGGGAAGCAGAGCGCCCCACCCTGTCGGACAAATCCTGGTGCTACAATTGTGCAGGTAGTTGATTTTGTGTAATAGATTATCATTGTCTCTTACTACACCATTTAGACAATTTCGAGTAATTCGTCTGACTACCTTCTTTGTACTAAAATCGTTCTGAATTTGATTAGGTGTAAGTGATGATCGGCTGATTAATTACCCAAACTGCCTTCAAAACTAAGGGGAGATCGGTTCAATTTTCATATTTTGGGCTATAAGTACTTCAAAAGAAGAGATAATGATTCAAAGTTATATTTGATGTGTGGAGGTTCTAGTTCCTTACCGTTGACAGGGTCAAATCTTTTGAAACAAGCATTCATTAATTAGTTATATTTAATAAAAGACACCTAATTTTTGTAACAATGTAACCGATATACGGGAAAAGTTGTTACATACCATGGGAAAACTTGTTACATACCATGGGGTAAATTGTGACACATTGAAACTGGTTATGGGGTTATTTGTTACAGCATAATTTCCTTTAAATTACAACTTGAATAACGATAGAAAGTGAAGTTGGCTATATATAAATGGCCTATAAATGGTTTATTTTAGATCTGCATATTAAAAGGCCTAGTGTATGTTTACATAGGCTAAATGCATAGTATCCATATGCGGGATAGATTGTACTATGATACATGGTGTAACAACTAGCCCCATACATAATATTTTAGAAGAAACAGGTGTAGGATAAAAGTCAGGCTTACATGTGATGCGATGTGATTCTGTGTTGATACTGACCGTAATAAATCATCTTTTCATACAAAAAGTTATATACAGAATCCGCCTCTTCAACACGGTGTCAGGCCCAGCACACAATATGTCATAGCCTTAAAACAGTTTAGAGGTGAAAAACATGAAATTCATCATATCTTTCTAAAGGAGTGATGAATTTTTCAGCTTCCAGGTTATTAGTTAGAACGTTCCTACGTGCCAGTTATGATAAATCGAGGGCCCTCGCCGTATTTGAATTTCAGATATCACGACTGTAACAACTTTCCCGTGTTACGACTAGCCCCTCTCACTATGCTTTAATTATACACGCGATCACGATGAAACAAAGCACATTTTTTCTACATAGATAGCAACTCGCATATTTACGCTTTAGTTTTCTGGAAGTGTCAACAAATTTTGTTGTCTCTGATCTCAAAACGACAATTCGGTAATTATTTATTGCAAATGTGGACATCACGAATAGGCCTAAGCGCTTTGATGTCATTATCCGCTCTCTCGTTATGTTTAGTAAGTTTGAACTCGGGCTAAGCTATCGCAAACATATTTTTATTGTACCAGTTTTAAGGTATACGAATCGCACATTTTTTTGAAAGGTACAGAAAAGCTGACTTTACAAACCTACATATACTGTGCTGTTAGGGTTAAACAATAAAAATAAAAGAAAGATATCGAAAAAGTTGAAATTTTCAACAACAAAAAACGGCATTGCCACCGCGTACACTTATAGAATTTGTACTTTTGCGAGAAGGAATTTCAAACTCCCGACATTTTATACTACGCTTTTCAGTCCCGGCATTTACAACTAGTCATAACGACAAGTTTTTCTGTACTTGTGATTACTTGAATATCATAGGATCAGCAACGGTATCCCATCCTCATCACCTTCCTTCTCAAATCGATAGACAGTTGTTCTGAATTGTATACCTTCATGATCACTCAAATCAAAATATTAGTGTTCTTGTAACGTGTGGGGGACGGGTCCGTAGCAAGACAAGGTAAGGGAAAAGGTGAGATTTTCCCGGAGGTGTAATATATTCTGGGGGTCTAGATATGCTAGACTGCATTAAACCAATAAAATTTTATTCTCAAGGAACCAATAATTTCCGGGGGAGTTAGGGCGCCGCTGGCCCAGGCCGGCGTGGGGGATGTTAGTATCTTAGTTTACGTTGCAAAGAACACTTGACGCTTGATCCTCCGCCAATGTACAAAGTTCAATGATAGTTTGGAAGATAATTTGGAATAACTGCACCGTCACGATCTTACATGCGGACCGATCACTATCCAGAAGCCAGATAATGAGTGGTGTGGAATACATCGAATCCATAGTCATGAGTCAGGGCCCACAGGGGAATCCCCCTGATCGAGGTAAGGTGCAAACCAGCATAACTTTCTGAGAATAAACAAACTGGAGACATGAAGACCATGGGCTGTTCTTGCAACGTCAGTACCAACCACGACCAACAAATCAAGACTGGATTGCTTAGCAGGAACATAGCTAGCTAGATGTAGGGAAATTTGGTCAATGGTAAAGTATTAAAAAGTAAAAACGCGAACCTGTTCAAACACCCTTCTCTGACATCAGTATTTTGAATAGACCCTTTAAAATGATTCGAGTTCTCGGAGACACCCTTAGCCCCTACCTGTTTCGCCCTTACCATAACCCATTTGCTCTATACCCTCATTGGTGGCCTCTCGTGAAAAATCTGCGATTGTGTTTTGAACTTTAAAACGCACTAAATTTATAATACAGGTGTAGCAAGGTAGGCTAGTCTCAGTGTTGTCTTTTTGTCACAGATAGAGATAACAATTGTTACTCTATGGAGAAGATGCGTAATAGGTGGGCTTGTCTCTTAACTCTTCTAGAAAGCCGAGGTAGTTAAAGGGGCTAAGCACCACAGGTGAGGCGTGCTAGAGGGAGGCCTCTTGGTCAAGGGGGTGATCCAGGGGGAATTACTGCACCTGCGATCGGAAACGTTAAACTTCGCCTTTTAGTCGAAAAATTAAAACTCTAAATTAATTTTTTGAGTTTAAAACTCGAAGTTTGTAGTTTTCATAGCATCAACAATTCTGAGTTTGCTAAGCATGTGCGACAGGGATTCCAGGCTCTTAGACAGCTCTTTCAACTGGGAGATTCGATTTTATAAAAAGTGGACCATTAATATAACCAGAGCGCCACCATCAGTCGGCGCGTAGCACATCTTGAAAATTTCGGCCAAACTATTCTGTTTTGTTCTGGGATACAAAATGGCACTATCGATTTTATCGTTTTCGAGCATGTTTTTGTGCGAAATTTAGTTTCTTAATTATTTTAAGTAAACAATATAGCATAGGAAACAAGATGTCTCATGACTCCTTGGCAAATGTATTTGAAAGAATGAAGCAGCAAGAGATTGGAGGTCGGAGGTCGGAGGTGGCTTGACAGTTGAGTATAGCCTGCTACTGCACTTTCGAGAGGTCACCGGATCAGATCCTGGTTGAACCACCTAGAAATTTTCTGGTGGCTCAAACATTGCTTGTTGGCAGTTCGCTGTTCGTAGTGATGTGGTTTCTGATTGTCAGACTTCGCAAGTTGTACGATATCATATATCTCGCATCAGCTGTATGGGACAGCGGTGTAGGGCACTGATTGTATACCCCCACCGGTCTTGGAGAAGTGACTTAAGAATGGGGATACACTCATTTCGTCCGAAGGGACGTTAAATGACGGTGCTAGGAACACGACTAGGAGCAACTAGTACATCCCTGGCTCGTTACCCTCGAAGCACTAGTGAAAAAGGGAACTTGAGGGGATCACTGATTACATCCACAATCACAATGGAATACAGCCCAAGTATCTTCCTCGTCTTGAAAGTTAAACTGATACCTAAAGATGCATAATTTTTTTTTTCATTTTGACTGTTTCTGTTTTACTCAAATAGATCAGTCCTTTCAGCATGTAGCATATTCCAACACGCCCCTGTAGTAGCGGATATTGCATGTAGCTTATGGTTGTATATATTCACGAAAGATCGTAGTAAATTAGGTACAACGAATGACTATCTACCAAGGCTGGTTTGTCAATGGCTTTTAAGCTATGTGGAGCATCATCACTATACTCCCCATTTGGAGCGGACTATGGATATTGTCGGGGAAGTTCGTCCGAACCCTCTGAAACCCCCTGGATGCTTTATCACTGTTGTTGTAACCAGCAAGGGGAAAATCCAGGTTTTGTAGAAAGGGGCTCATTCTTAAGGGCGAAGCCCACATATAATAACTCAAAAAGTGCTGCTACAGTTTGCAATGGCAAGTCAAGACATGGGTGGTGGTTCCCTGATCGGGGCGCCGTACGATATCACAGCCGACCTCTGTCCCACCAACGCGAACACTAAAGATCCTCGTCTCCAATGCGTTTGTCCCTAATAAAGGGAGAATAGTCAGCACCCAAACGATCTAAACTGGAGGAAATCCCACTTAAAGCATAATTTTGGAACTAGATTTTTAGGTCCACCATGTGTGAATGACCAGTTGACCTACGAGGGAAACTGTGGCATCCAAATGCTCTATATTGCACTCAGGAAATTGCTCGTACAAGAAACGATCTGGCTTTTCCTGTAGGCCAAGCTCAAGTCAGTGCCTACCTGCCAGGTATGGTAATAATTAAAGCTTCCCTTCTTGAGACAGGCCAGTACACAGCTATTTCAATGGAAAGGTTTGCTTTATGAAAAGTGGACCATCATAGTAACTTGTAACATTGTCTAAGCGGAGCACCACCACCATTTGGTGCGTAGCAGACTAAGAAAACTTTTGCCATAAATGCATCCTAGGATGCCGGGAACGGCACTTCACAGAACTTTTAAGTCGCTTCTAAACATTCTTCATTTTAAAATTTCATATGCGTTAGAAATTTTGACCCCCCTAAAAAGCTGCTGGCATGGATAATCGCGAAAGTCACGTGTTTTTATGCATACTTATGAAATGCTAACGTGCTCGGCAAATGTGACCATTAACGTAATATGCCAAAATTGTTGTATTCGAAGTTATTTATGTATGTCTGATTATCTATATTCAACTTAATTTCATACAGTAGAAATAATGCACAGAAGCACAGAGCAACAGCTTATGCGCACTGGCTTGCAAGATATTTTCTGATTGACTGATGGTGTTTTCTTGTATCGATTGTATCCTTTATTAAGGGTAGGAATTATGTAGGGATTAGGGTTACTCAGCCAGTCATAAAAAATTTTTCCAAGGGAGTGCTCATTGGCCCCGAGCAATATTTCTGGAGAGAGGCTAGTCAGTTTCATCCGGAAGTTTGAATTTTGAACCGGGTTGCCGTATCGGCAGTTATAAAATAAAGTATGAATAGATCCAATTGATTGAAACCCAAGTGAGACTTCTGAAAAAAAAAAACCTATTTGTAAAGTCACGAATCTCCATTCGGTTGTGGAGGTGTTTCCCTCTTTAAAAAAAAATGATTTCAAGAGGTGGCATGTTTACGCTCGAAATTTAAATTTTGTAATTTAAGGCAATAATCTACATAGTTTGCCAAGATGTTCCATCACTCCCAGGCAAAGGTGAAATGTATTTGGAGCAGTGAAAGGCGACATTTTGAATGCCGACGATAGCTCGACGGTTGGGTGGACTGCTTTGTATTCGAAAGGCCCCCGGATCAGATTCAGGTGGCTCGAAACATTGCTTGTTGGCAGTTAGCTGTTCGCAGTGATGCGGTTTCTGGTTGTCCGACTTAAGAAGTTGATGTAGGGCAAGGATTGTCCACCGCTATCGGCCGTTGGGAAAGTGGCTTGAGACTGGGGATCCTGCACTCGATCCGTGCGTATATGGACGTTAACAGCAGTGAGGGACTGCTGGGAGAAATATTGGGAGCAATTAGTAGGCCTTTACTTTCTGAGCACTGGTCGAATGGATCCATGATCACAATGGAATAAAGGCCAAATAACCCAAGTACCTTCCTGGTCCCTAAACGCCAAACCTAACCCATGACAAGGTTCATAATCTATCCATTTGAGCGTCTCATATTATCAGAATGAATCAAGCGTTTCAGCTTGTAGCATATACCCCCACACCACTCTACATTACCGTACGCATGTTTACTAGCTGAGACTGCTTGTATTTAGTAAGTAAATATCATGTACAACGCATGACTGACACTTGGGATAGTTTTCATGGGCATTTGGGAGATATATGAAGCATAATCAAAACTTCAGCTTCACCATACTACTCCTGTACTATCAGGAGCGTACTATGGATATTGCCGGGGAGGTTCGACCGAACCCCATCCCTGGATACGGGCCTGTTTAAAATGATTTTCACAGTTTCCCAGGTTAACATGTGGTAACACATACATAATTTTACACGCCACCATGATTGAATAGATTCCTTAATAGCGTTTAGCAAGGAACCAAAGGGGTTATCATGTTCCTGTTGGATTATATTTCCTTCTATGTACAACTGATTTTTTTGCTTCACCATGCACACAAAGCAAAATATATATATATGGTTTGTCCTCTTTTGTGGCATAACATTTTAAGAAACTATGATGAATGTATACACGTGAAATGTTAGCATACCGTATCTGGTCATAATGATCGATAAACTGTTTCTCAGTCAGAACTGCATCTCATATTGTGGGAACCATGTAACATGCACCATTGTGTGCAGGTATGGGGAAGACTCAAATTTATCGGAAAGGAAATACGAAAATGAACTGAATGACCTAACCATACATAAAAGTAAGGCGAGAACATTTCAAAACATTTCAAAAGTGCTCTTGAATCTAGATTATTCGAACTGTACAAGTGTGATCTAAGTGGCACTGTAGCAGCTCCGGGATTTTGAATGCCGTCTTAGTCCATTGTAGTCTTCCGATGGTATCCGTTACCCTCGCCCACTTTTTCTCTACCGATACGCTGTTGTTGAGTTGATATGTATTATTTTTGTGACGAGTTTGAAGGAAATCATCGCATGACAATGCTTCTAATTAGCCTCATTACTCATGTTTCACTTCCTTTAGCTACCGAAAATGTGAGAAATTGTAATTCTGGTGGACAGGTATTGCATATGATTACTATGTAATGGTAAAAAGTGTCTGGTCACGAATTTAGAATAAATGATTTGAATCATTCATTACCCTATCATTGCCATTTCAGTTGTGACACAGATTTGTAGAATCTCTTAGTTTGATCATTTACCATCAAGATGTGAGTAAACCTCAGCAGGTGTGAAAAAATCGTGAATTTTGTGAACCAACTCAAAAAGCCCCTTTAACAATTTGTTCAGATAGCCTCCTGAAATTAAAGCAAATGTTGTCTACAAGCAGTATATCGTTGTACCATGTATTTCGTTATTTTCTCTTTTCAAATCATTGATTGAAGTCGGGTTTAAAGTCTCCGATCAGTGTTGTTTAAATTCTTTTTGTAATCATTTGAGTCAATATACTGTTGTTATTTATCATGATTAAATGTAAATTAAAACCTTTTACACACATGAAACACTGTTAGCTGAATTCGCAGTTCCCTTAAGATCACTGAGTCAGTGGGCCACCAAGTGTTTCACACTGGCAAACTCTCTGATTATAAGGAAGAACTGAGAGTTACCCAATGGCTCCTTTCGGGTTTGTCCGACAGAGGGGGGGGGGGGCTCCCCAGTGGCGGAACAAGGGAACACGGTCAGAAGGGGCAAGAATGGCCTGTGGGGTTGCTTTGAAATAGATAAATACCCTATGCCTCAATACGGTAAAAGCCCCAAAAGGGCGCCGACAGGCTATTCGAGTCCGTCAAGGGAGGGGAGCGAACGACCCCCTGACTAAACGGATGATCCTCCACTAAGGCTTCCCGAAGTTGGACCAGAAACCCGAGCCCCGACAACGGCGACGAGTTGCTAATCCAAAATTTTAGGAGGGAAATTTTAGAGGGGATACGTTGCTCTTTGAGGTGGCAGTGGTTATTGTATCTTATGGTTTTGCCTGAACAGAGGATATTTCAACATTTTATAAGTTTCAACTATGCTCCGAGTTTTTCCCTGATCCGGTACCTGACTCCGATCAGCCATTTGAGCCTCTGGTATGCTACTACTAATAGGCCTATCTTGTAAAGGGTAAACAGAGATGTCTTTTTGTACTTTTTCTACCACCATTTTAGATGGTGGTAAAAGTGTCTCTTTCTTCCTCTCACTTCCCCACCTTCCCACCCCCATCCTGTTCAAGTGCATTTCATTTACGATTGTTTAATCGAAATGAATTGTTTTATGGACGCAACTTCTAGGGTTCCTAATTAAAACATTCTTGCACCACTGCTTGACCTGCGGGCTGTATAAAGTATTTAAATTAGAAGTATAGTAAAGTTAACCGCTTTCTGCCTTTGGTTGTCAAAGTTGTATGAGACAGGGGTCGGGGTGAGCAAAAAATTAAAGATTTCAGGGCAAATACTTGTCGTTGTCAGAGCAAATTCATTTCATTTCATTGTAAACGTTAATATTTTAAACCCCAAGATTGCTTTTACAACAGTATTTGGCCGTGACTTTGCTCGGGTCTTGAATTTTAATGTTTTTATCCTAGTTAAACACTATATTTTCTGTTGCAAATGGAAAATTATTGTCCCTTCAGTAGCCGGTTGTCAAAATTTTATGGGGAAGTATTTTAGATTGCGGGAGTATATTTTTATTGCAAATATGGATTATGATGTTTGGGAGCAAGGCTCTTTGATTAAGAATTTGTTGTAATTCCTCTTTTTATGATCAAATGAGTGGAAAGCTAATGTTTAGAAATCGATATTACTTTGTGTATTGCTGTAAGAATTGCGGAGAAAAAAATTCAAAAATTAAAAAACTTGATTTCATGATCATTTAAATATTCGGGAAAATTTCAGGGCAAAGTTCTGTCCTCCTACCCTCCAATCAAGGGCGGCGAAAAGGGCCTAGGAACATGGTTGCCCCAATAATTTGGTTGGGGCGGACCACCTTTCGTCTCACCAGTGTTTGGTCAACGACCATAATATTTGCTGATATTGTGAGTGTGCGACATAGTCCCTTCCAATAATTTGGGTGAGGGCGGTATGTCTTTGATATTTTGGTAGGAATCGTAATATTTGTTTATATTCAACATTTTAATAACTCAAAGGTCATGAAAAACAGTTTCGGCGCACCTTTGCATGTTTGCGCATGTTCATTGACTGAGAAAACATCCGTAGATAAACATATAGATTTCTTTCCTTCAGTAATTTGGTTGGGAACTTAAAATCTTAGCTCAATCGTCCCTTAGAGTTGGTCAACTGCAGTGATATTTGCCATAATGGTATATGTGAGACAAAGTCTACTCCAATAGTTTCAATAAGGAGGACGGGGTAATACCTTAAGTATTTTGTCAAACCCGCAATATTTGCTTATATTTGCTTATATTTACTTATATTTGCTTATATTTGCTTATATTTGCATGTGACCCATAACGCATAATTACTAGTATTTTGGTTGAAGGAGACAAAGTCTCTTTCATTCCCCTCTCATTTTTTGACAACCACCGTAACATGTAGCTGTATTGATCATGACAGGCAATTTTTGGCACGTTCCACGCGTATCTAGTACAACATGTATGTCTGGTGATTTCTGAGACACTCTTAGACGCAAACAGGACATAACATATTCAGTGCCGTGTCTTCAAATTAATGCATTTCACTAGGATATCCCCATTAAATCCTGCAAGTTTCAGCGGTTTTTTCTACGTGCTTCGCCCGCGTACAATTCTTACTACGCCCAGTGTTTTATCCTTCTTGGATGCCCCCTTCCAGATGGAGACTGTTTTATCCTTCCTGTCGACCACTCAAATCAATCAGCTGCAACATTTATAACAGCATGGCAAAGTTCCAGTAGTTGTCTTCTCAATGCTCATTCATTGCTACTTGAAAATACGAAATGGGGAGATTTGTGCTCCTCGGCGGTGCTTCGCGCTGCTGATGAAAACATTTCGGTACCAGCATCATTACCAGATACGGTTACGTATACATATACGTCCACGTATACATACATGTATCCATATGGGCCCCGTATGTAGGTTTATACATGTACATACATGTATACATAGTCATATAGATCAGATCATTTTGAGGTTTCCGACACCCCGACCCCCTTCCTCATGTCCAACACAAATCGTAGCCCTTGCAGACTTCATGTGAAATGCCTTCCGTGCGGCTATGTTTGGACAAGTACAACATGGACAAGAAGATCTCTTTTAAAAAATGAACAAAATGTATAGTATTGTGCTGTAAATCGTATATGGTTAGGTCAAAGATTGGTTCACACGGTCTTGCTTTACTGCAGGGACAAAAGTTGAAAATTCTGTTGCAACTACACATTGGAATTTTAATGGAGAAAATATGTATATAAATACAAAAATTTCATTTTACCAGCTGCTTTTTGGAAGCTTGGAACAGAGACAAACACTTACCAACGAGTAATTTGTCAGTTGTCAAACTTGTCAATATTGACTGTAACACTTGTACTCTTACCGTATCTATTGATACGCATGCAGGCTTTTTAATTCTACATTTAGGCATGTGGGACAAAACATAAAACATATTTAGCCAACTAACAACCTGTCAATGGTAGGTCTATAAACCAGTGACGGATCCAGGATTTTACTCGACGGGTGAGTGGCTGCGGGAGGGGGCAAAGGTAAATATGGCTTAGCCTATGCAAAATTATCGGAATATTATCTAATTATACATGAACGTGGCTTCTATAGCAAAAGTCCGAAAGGACTCGTACTACTCTGCATCTGTCTATCAGTATTCAGTGGCGGATCCAGGATTTCGCCGAAGGGGGGGGGGTCCCAGACCGGAAATGACTAATCGCCGTCCTGGAGGAGGGGTTTAAGGGGAGGAGGGCCCCTCCCCTTTGGAAAATTTCACAAAATATGGAGGTCCTTAGGTGCAATCTGGTGCTACTTTTCGTGCAAGTTTGGAGTAAAATTTATTTCCAATAAATCATATATTCATGGTTTGC
>WURT03192452.1:0-27453 GCA_009936505.3 Holothuria glaberrima
CTGCATTTGAACACTACGAGTTCTGCATTTGAACACTACGAGTTCTGCATTTGAACACTACGAGTTCTGCATTTGAACACTACGAGTTCTGCATTTGAACACTACGAGTTCTGCATTTGAACACTACGAGTTCTGCATTTGAACACTACGAGTTCTGCATTTGAGCACTACAGTCAGGCGTTCACATATGGTAAGTGTTCAAATAGGCGTCCGGCGTTCACAAATGGAGAAGAAAGTGTTCAGAAATCTTAAAACTAGCGTTCAAAATATGCTTTGAAGGTCAGGATGCGTTCTGTATCTGTTACATTTTGGTGTTCAAAAGTTGAACGCCTGAGTTTGCAGTAAAAGGAAGAGAAGTGCGACATGCATTATTTTTGAGTAAACCGGATCCCAAGTTTTTTGCACAATATGTTTGAAGCATAGCCGTTTGGAGCTGTTCGAGCCTGGGGGCTGAACCTTGTTTCGGATCACCGTCCTTGGGAAGGGGTGTCCCCCTCCCCATTCAGCCATTGGAAAATTCTTGGATATTTTAGATGCAATTTTGCGCATCATTTTGGACAAATTTTAAGGTAAATTACTGCAAATTGTTGACATTTCCTACAGAAGAAACAAAAAAGGGGTTTTCGTCCTTGGATCTACAGATCTAGGGAGGAGGAAGCATAGTTCCGCCGCAAACAACCCCCGCTTCTAAAGTCTACGGTCTGAAGTAAAAGTTAGGGTTTAGAAAACGGACTAACGATACCCCTTCCATGGGTATCAGGTGCTGCTGATCCCATGGAGATGATAAAATGTGGAATAATATCCAGAAAGTGGTTTTTCAAGAATGTCATATGAACCCGAAATAGCACGCCTGTATGGAAGCCTGTAATTCCCTTTCTTTCCCCGAGTTTCCGACGGGCTCGGTCACTCATACGGCCGTCACATGCATGATCAATTTGCTGACGGGCCTTCAACTTGAATGAGCCAATTAGATGAAGAGCCGAAAATCGAAATAGACGATAACAGACTGGTGCTCCCGTTCTCTCTTTATCTTTTCCGTCTTTCCCTTTCACTCCCTTCCTTCCCATTTCCTTTCCCTTCTCTCTTCTGTTCCTTCTCTCCTCGTTTCCTCTTATTTTCCTTCCCCTCTCCTATTTTTGCCGACTGATCGAAAATTTGCCGACGGCGACCAGATATTTGAGGTGCGACACCCCCGCCCCCACTACCCCGCTCGCTACGGCCGTGGATCAGTCCGACTTTGTATAGGCCTCTATCTTAATGGTGAAGACATGTTTGCAATGTTTAGTAGAAACACTCTTTTTCATTTAAGACGACTAAAGGAAGTTTGTGATTCAATCAAACAAGACTTAACCCTCCCTTCTTCAGATCTCTCCTGCCAAACCGTGCTCGGTGGTGTCCGACACATCCTTCCCCTCTCGGTCGGCATGTTCGCCTAAATATTTGCCTGAGAGTGCCCATTGTCACGATATTTTTATATACGCAAATGTGTAATACTTTATATTCATCTTAGTAGGAAGGAGGCGTGTCTCGACTTTTGATACAACATACGGTTTACTTCATCACTGGTTCTTCTATTAAAACTCGTTAGCTGGTGAATCTGCCCCTTCCAATTTAGAAAACTTAAAGCTCGAATATTCGTGATTAAATGTTAAATGTGACATCTCAGTTATATCCAAAAACTCATTATCACATTTTGATAGACGTACACGTTTTCATTATTTTCACAAAAGTAAAAACGTACTTCGGGGAAGGGATGAAAAATTCATGTATGCTTTTTCAAAACGTCATGAATAACAATGATATTTTGCTGAAAAATAATCATTTGAACAATCTTTAAAGTAAACTCAGGGAAGAAAAGAAGGTCCAAAGAAAGACTACGTTCTGTATACTTGTGAAAAGATGCAATCAAATGGATAACCCTTAAAAGTGCACATAAGGGGGCAGTGAACACCATTTATCACAGTTAGATTAGCTGTCTACCTCTCTCTTTGTCTGTCTGTCTGCTGTCAATACATGGGACAAGTTTATTTTCCCCGAGTTGACATTTAGGTTTTTATCTGAGGCTCTGCACATGTTTCTGAACAAAGAATGATTTTTGACATAGACTGGAGTTTGCTGTGGCAAGAGTGAAACTGGTCTAAATTTGCGTGGACGAGATTACTTATGTAACTAAGTTTTAACCATTAAGATATACTGCTACTTCATTTCCAGTCATAGGCGTACGAGGCGGGGGTAGGGCAGCAGACTGCCCCCCCCCAAAAAAATTCTGAGGTCGGAAATTCGGGCAAAAAAATGACCAAAATTCGGCCAGAATAGGTGAAATTTCGGCAGAGATGAAGAAAAAAGTGAAAAGATTGCCCAAATTTCTACTCAGTTCCCGAATTTTTTATCGAATTCCCGAAAAAGTGCAGACATTTTCACGCGCTTCGCGCGCGTGTCGTCTTTTACCAGTATCACCTCTATCAGACTTTCGAAAAGGCTCTGACATGCACAGTCCTTGTCACTTCCATATCCAAATTTCATAAGATATGAGTTAACTTGCTAATGGTTTATGTAGTCTGACAATTTACTGTTCACTTACTTCGCGCAGTGTGGTTCTGATTTAACCCAAGGACTGAGTAAAAATTCACTAAAACAAGCAAGATGAAAAGATTTCCTAAAAAAAGTTGAAATTCTTTGAAATATATCAGACTCAAATTTAGCAATAAATGTTGCACCATTTTGCATCTATCCCACCTTACGTGAGCAAAAATTTTCCAAATGGGAGGGGAAATCCCCTCCCCTTAGACCCCTCCCCCAGGACGGCGATTTGTACAAGGTGAAACCCCCCCCCCGTCTTTGGAGAAGGATCCACGCCCTTGACTTGGGGCAACTTTTTGGAGATTCGGGCAAAATTGTCTGCCCCCCCAAAAAAAAAAAAATTTGAAGAGTCCCGTACGCTTATGTTTCCAGTGTAGGGAAAGAGCTCTGAGTGGGAAAAATGCCCCTCAACTCGCTACACCTCTGCACACATTCATATCGTTGGCTATTTTGATAAGCGTTCCTCAACCGATAGACCGTAGCCCACTAGAGGGTTGCAGAGCGCTTTGTGATGGACTGCGACGTAGGCAGCAGAAGTGAAAAGGGTGAATAAGTCTTTACGTCTATAATTATTTCTTCACTAAATTTTATTTATTTTATTTTATTTATTTATTTTTTTTGAGGGAGATAAAATTGTAGTATTTACCTTACTCAGTGTTGAAACTTGTCTGGTAAGGGTAAGTTAAAAGCATACATGGAACTTTATTTTTCAGTTAATGGTGAAAGGTGGTTCTCTGGTAATGTCGACGATCAACAGTGGTCTCTAGTTTCAAAAAGGTTGAGATATCAACGTTTAGATATAAGATGGAAACGTTTATAGTTACCTAACTTCTAGTTAATATTGTGATCTGAAGACCACCGTGCTAGTTTAGCCAAATTATGCAACTATCGGCTACCATAAATGTATCCATAAATACTCTAATCGGCGTAGGGGGTGGCTCGGGGCTTAAGTTCTCCGGTCAAAAATGTGTTGCTTCCGCCCTCTATTCGAGGATGATTACCGCTTATTTGTTTTCGCTTTAAAAGTTGTCAAAAATTTCTGTACCTAAACTTTGCACACTATAGGGCACTAAATTGTATTTAAGGACCCTCAAATATTCAGAAATTTCTCAAAAAGCACTCCGATCTCCCCACCAGAACAGTGATCCGAAACCATGTTACCATCGCCCCCCCCCCCCTCCGTTCGCTGAGGACGGATACCAACGCATGCGGATACTCTTATTCGTATGTTTTTCTTCTCACTTGATTATATTGTTGCAATCAATATCGAACCCAACATACCAGAGATGGGATAGGTCCTAACTAATCCCTAGCTATACTTACAAAAGTATATGGTATGTAAGCGCTTTATCCTTTATTGACTTACACATTAAACATGGTCTCCTCCGTTGGCTCTGAGCAGACCCTAGCCAAGGGAAGCCAAGTGGGGCGAAACCCCCCTGAAATGTTTTTCGCCCCCTAGAAAGTTTCAAGTTGCCATTGACTTCATACATTTTTACACATTTGACACCCTGAAAAATCCCCCCCCCCCCGGAAGCCTGGGTCTGGCTCTGGGGCCCTTGTAAGTACAAACCACTCTTCAAAATGGAAACCTCACATAAGTGTTTTCCTCTGGTTTCAAAGTTATGTATCATGACTTGTAATTTCGAGTTAAGCGAACTTGTACGAAATGATTCTGTCTTTTCACTTGTACTAAAAGATTCTGTCTCTTCACTCGTTTCAAAATGTCATTTTGCATATCGGAAGGATACAGGCCTACTGCAAAAATGTGCCTAAAGTCTCTTCAATTTTCATTTTTACGAGATCAGCACTTTAATTCGTTTGCTACCACAACTATGTCACAAATTGAGCAGATCCCTTCAGCGACGTGGTCCTAACTGCCCGACGGACACACACAAAATTTGGTGTTACTTTTGTGTTGTGAGTTAATATTTTAGCAGTGAATTTAAATACTTCAGGGCCAATTTGTTACCGCTGGACCCCACCACGGGCACTAGGGCGGGCCTCTGGAACCCCACGCCTTGCATGGACCGCTTAGCGCTTTCGCGACGCATTTGGCTCCCTTTGATATTCCTCCTAGCCCCCTCACTTTCAGACACTAAAGCCCGCCCTGGTTGAAATTTACTCTGGTTATGAAGAGTTGTCTTTAGAATGGTGTTTACAACCGCTATCGAATGCAACCGTTTGGTCGTATGCATGTGTTCGTTTGCGGAAGTGCAAATGACGTCATAGAAAGGTCTGGAATAACGTTGGAGGCCAGGGTATAGACAATATATCCCATACACAAATTAGGAAGGTGTTATTTAAGACAGCTTCCTGCACAAACTATGCCCACTCCAAGCGCGTAGTCAAGAAGGGATGGGGTAACCCCCCCCCATGCCTAGACTCCTAGGGAGACAAAGTAAAGCTGAATATCACCTGATTTGGGGGAAAGTGATACGCTATGACTCTATTTTAATATAATGGATAGCTCAATAACGTAAATGAAGTAACTCATTACCAAGATATCTTTGAAAATGTCACTTAGTGCTCAGTCTTCACCCATCACATGCAGCAGTCTCATTAGTAATTTCGCTTAGCTGATTGAAAAGAATTATCGTCCCAATTATTGTCTCAAGTCCGGTGCAACCCCTACCATCATCCACTCTCGCAAATCATTAACCGTCTGCGTCATTAAAGAATTCCGGTATTAATGCTAGTTAGGAGGAATGTTATAATACAAGAGATGAACAAAATGTGATTTTGTGGTCCATTTAGTGAGCGTCCAATGCCATTTGAACATAAGTATTTTTATATTTGTAATGTCCACAATTTTATAAAATACCCAGAGCTTCAGGGACATTTTTCTCCTGGTCTCCACCAAGATGTTTCCCCTAGACCCCACCAGGATCCAAGACGGGACCCTAGACCGACCCCACGCCAAAAAGGAATGTTTCGCTCTCCCACAGAGCCTCTGGCGCCGTTTAACCTTACTTATTGATGTTCCCCCTCCCACATCGAAAACTTCTGCAACGTCGCTCGCGTCAGTGGATTTGATATCACCATGCGACCAAATCCTCGCTATGCGTCCTAAACGCACGTTCATTTCAATGCGCACGAACTTGTGCATTGCCATATGGCACGTCATCTCTTACGTTTATAGCTTTTAGTGTAGGAAAACCGCCCCCCCCCCACTTGCTCAGGTAAACAAAAAATATGACGGAAATGTTAGCTCTCTACATGAAAGTTTAACCAGTATTTAATATAAATAATTTTGTCACCTACCTGCCTTACCTGACCCTCGTCTTCATGGAATAAACAGCGCCCTCGTTTTGTCAATGAAACTTACCTTTGGATTTAGTGATCAGCTGATACTTCAAGCAGGAAGTTGTTATTTGGATAAATAACAACTCCATGCTTCAAAACTAGTCATACATATTAAATATTTCAAATGAATTAGCTGTAAATATTATGCAAAATTGAAGAATTCATTGTAGTACAGTTGGCGTAAGTAAATCAAGTTTCGTTATTCAGGACAAAATACACAATGGGATGGAACAAAAGACAAAGAATCCGAAACAATGAGGTCATTTTTATTCATATAACTTTACATAAAGAATGATAATATTAAAATAATGAATGTAATACTGCTGTGGTTAGTACTGCAGTTTTCTATTAGCCTATTTGTTGATAAAACATATACTTCAAAACAGAAAATTGCACATTTTACTCTTTGGTTAATTCATTGTGATAATTAGCACATTGCACAACTTTTGATATTTTCAGGAATTATATCATTGTGACTTTTTAAATCATGAATGATTCCGATTTGTTTATGGAGGCTACACAACGGAAACTGATTTTATATAAAAAAAAATGTTGCAAAAGTTTACAGTTAAGTCAAAATTGTTAATGTGAAATACATATCTGCATATGTTCTCTTCCTTCGAAGAATTAGGAGAAAACTAATAAGGTTACTAAATTCCAGGTATGCTGAATACATTCTTCCATAGTTTCATATTTCAAACTTTAATCTTTCTTAAAGAGACTACATCATGACATTAAATTGATTTCTAATTACAGAATCATACTGTGGGCGCCTTTTATTATCCTACTAAATACAATTGATACTACAATCATAAAATAGCTCTAATGTTTTATTATGTTTTACACGGTAAGTGCATTTCACTTCGTTAAGTTTCACTGTATAAACTATTGCTGTTTATATGATACATGTACTTTAAGGTGACAAATCGTTTAACAGCTCTTAATCTTTTCGGTAGTAAAACTTTTTTATTGACCTTTAAATTATCATGAAGTACCATCGGAGACTGACGGTTATCATTTAACACTTATCCTTTATCACTTAAAAGGAAGTAGTTTCCCTCTTCCAGTCTACTGGGCTGCTGGGAGACCTCGGAATTGTTAAGAATGTTCACCCGGAAAGGCTAAATCTTTGTACGTTCCGCCTTCTTGATAACATAATTGTTCAAATACACCTGTTGGAGGTTGGTGTAAATAGCTTTTACTAGAGACAAACACCCATGTCTACATTTTATTGCTTCAATTAAAGTATGGTAAAATGATTATTGTCCTTAGGTCCTGAAAGACAGGTGGGCTAACGATCATGCTGGCATATTCGTATAAAAATGAATAATACCATGAATATATATATATATATATACTAATTAATAAAATTGCTATCGGATGCCTCAACGACGAATATACTATGAATTGCTAAGTGGTCTTCTTAACCTTGTTTATATATATATATATATATATATATATGAGTCAGTCAAAGCTGTATTAAATAGTCGCTCAAAGACCTTAGGCTATTTTCCTCAAACATAGGCTCTTGCCTTATACTGAAAGAGGTTGTTAGAAAATGGCCTAAGGTCTTTGAGCGACTATTTAATACAGCGTTGACTGACTCATTCATATAAAGTCGCTATCTGTCTACCTATATATATATATATATATATATATGGGTGTATGTGTGTGTACAATTTTCAAGGTGTGCTAAGGAGGCGCAGATCATACGGCTTCAACGTATATGAAAACAGAATACAGCAGTATAGGTAGTACGGTGATTCCCCTTCACTTTTGCATGTACAAGCCTCGTTCTCCTAAGATGTAATTATTTCACCCAACACGTGAAGACGTTTCATGAAGACACGCTATCTGATTGTAATTTACAGCCCTTTGTCTTCAAAGGCTGAGACCAGATTAGATACGAAAATCGTAAAAATTGTCTAAGATGGAAAAATCCTCTCCCTTTGACTAGGTTAGGATAAAACTTAGACCTCCCGCTTTCGTAATCAGCTTATGCTTTGTTACGATTAGATCTCACTTTTTTAAAAATGTACTTATTTGCAGCGTTAATACACTTATGAAATGATAATCATACATTGTATATTCGTTTAGCTTCTTATCGGTTGTTTTAAAATCACTGTAAATGTTCAATATGGACATGTTATTTAAACAAGCCTAGTGGAGAGTTTGTCAAGCTCGAAGGTTGGCTCCGGTACGATATATTGTGTGAAGATGCTCAGAAAGTTTAAAAGTTATTCAAACTAACTCGTTACAAAGTCTTGCAATTTGAACCTGTATCAAACTGAACCCTGTCTCCTAAAATGACCCCTCCTGACAAGAACGACTTTTCTCAAGTTAATCGTAGGATCCCTGCAGCAAACGTAAGTTCTCAAAAATCCATTCTAGCGATATTAGGTACAGAACAATCACATGTTTGACGTAATTATAAGAGTATACGACAACAGTTTCACAACTTATCTCAAGGTGGTATTAGTCCAACCCCTTTAGGGCTGTCATATGTTGCCATATGTGACATGCACAATTTATAACAGATTGCTTCCTCAATCCTAAATCAACTGGAAATGTTATCGGATCCCAGATATCCGGAGAGATCGCTCTTTCACGGTCACAGGCAGTTACAGATTGTTGTCCTTCATGCTTAGCAATGCGTTACAACTGTGTCAGAAATCACGTCTCCTTTCAAACTTGGTTCTGTCTTATATCATTCCTTTACATGACAATATGTAAACCTATCTCTATGCTGGGCATGTTATCTGTTTGTCGTGGATGCGACAGAAACATCAAAACATTAAACTGCCAATGAAAACGTTTCTGCACAATTTAAGAACTTTTTTAACTCTGACGTCGCAAGAAAATGTGTCCAAGGAACCGTACATGTGCACCATGAACTTTGTTTCCTCCGGTCCCCCATGAAAGTTATTTGTTAAGCACGGTCAATGTTCAAAACGATGATTACTTTAATTTTTTCCTACCAAATTTTGCTTTGGAGGCTCATAAAAAACGTTTAAGTCAATCTTCTTTTCAAATACTGCAAAAGTTCCCGATACTCATTCACTGACATCTTGTATTATATAAAAGTACACTTTCCAACACTCTTGCCCTGTTGACAAAACAACTTGTATTAAAAATGGCATTAGCTGTTTTATTTTTTTTATCAGATCAGATGGCTGATATCCATCTGTTGTCAATAAGTTCTACAATGCATGATAACTTTTCTTGCTGACTTCAGGAAGTGAACCAATGTGGTACCAACGTGATCACAAACTTCACAATGGCCTCCAAGGACACCCCAAAGAAGGTCGAGTTTGTAAGTTTGAAAAAGTTCTTCTGATGTCCAGTATCTTTCAACAGATGAAGATCGCCAATTAAGTTGTACCTCTAGATCGGAGATAATTCATTTCTAGAACGAGTTGTGTCACTGGATTGTATTAAAAAGTATTAAACAAGGAACATCCGTGATCACCAAGCCAAAACATCCTTCTTACTTTCGACGATGACACATATGTCCTGTTTGTTCGCGGCGCGCAATTACCGAGCTGCCTCTGTAAAATGAATTTAATATTTGGAGGAAAGGGTCAGTATTTCTAGGTCAAATGGTTTGTAGGGAAAGATTATATGCACTCTGCATAAGGTTGAACAGGGGCTAGATTTGATGTTTAAAGTGGGTGTAAACACCTGGGCAGATCATTGGCATTTCTAGATTTTATTAAGATATCCTTGATTTTATGCGATGAAATAGCATAGGTTTTTCCCAGTTTAAAGTTTACGTTCTAATAAAAAGCCAGTCCAGGGGTTGGCTGAACTTGAGAGGGTTCCTATTGCTCAATGTCCTTTGCCCATCCTACCCAGTAAATGCACATCTATTAGGTTGAAGGAGTAAAAATGATCAAATCGCACCTGTTTAACACACGTTGTTACTTTACGGGTAAAGTCTTTAAATCAGCCTCAATAATTATAGGAATTGTTACAACACCTTTATACGAGGCACCTTTTAGCTCTTGAATTGTGCCTAAAGCTTTTTAATTGTTCCCAGGCCTTCCGAGGAGTTTGCACTTACTGCCCGGTAGTTGCATGAGCCCTGGCCCAACGTTTTGCTAAATGATTTGGGTACTTACTTTGAACTGACTTGGTTTCCTTACAGGTTTCACATTGATCCCTGGGCTGAAAATCAATATTGTCTTGAGAGTGTAAGGACAATTTTTGTAATACACAGGAATCTTTCAAAGATTATTACTTACCTCTTGCGATGCATTTGCCGATCTATAAACCAAACGGCTCCCTTCAACTACTGTCCAAATATTTGCTGGTCTTCTGCAACGAATCGGTAATCATCTACGATCGACTTTAAATTTCAACCTATACCTGTCTGAGAAAAAATTAGTTTATGCTTTTCTTTGGGAAGAAATGATCTTTCTGTGAAAGAAATGCAATATTTAATCGGAAATGCCTAAATAAGGAAGAAAGAAAACAGTCGTTGTCATAGAAGAAAATTTAGAAAATGTTTGAACACTTCTTATCCGAACATTTCTGTAAGTCTGCTCAGATAAATCTCATTTTTTTCTCCTTTGTGCGATTGAACCGTGTTCAACAAAGTGTTAGAGAGATGCCAAACGCCGACAAGTGATAAATCTACGGAAAAGGTCTGTAAGCTTTTCAAATAATGAATGTTGTTGGTTAGATACGTCATAACAAGTTCATCATTAAAAACATATAATATTGGAAAGGTTGTTCACATATTGAACGAAAATCGAGTAAACGCGATGCAACTTAACCAACCTAGAGCAGATCCTTGTCAAAGGCAAGACTTCGGTCCGTCTTGTAACGTGGCCTCCGCTTCGAGCAAAATTTCGTCACGATGACGATTTTATTTGGGGCATGGGAGGGAAAAAACGTTAAAATTAATTTTGTTAGTATAAGTTATGAATTGCTTTAACTGTTTTGCATGCTTTTGTAGCAGTGTTGTGCAAAATGAGGTATTTTATGCTGACGCTTTGAAACCAGATGAAAATTATTTACCAAGGTGATGCAGCAATTAGAAATAATGAAAAATGTTTCAAACATTGTATTTATTTTGCTTTTAAAGCTGGGAAAAAGGTAAGAACATATTATTTGAAAAGAGATTTATATACTTTTAACTATAATGCCACCCACGATAGTTAAATGATTACATAAGTCAGTTAAATAATAAAATGTTAAAAGAAGAAAACAACTCACGTGTGAATATTTTCCCGATGAATTTTCAAAACCTGTTTGTCAGTTGGACTTTGCTCTGACGTGATTATTCATAACTTATCAGATAAATTAGTAAAGTAATAGTATAAAAAAAACTTTTGTACCACATCATAACCCAGAGAGATATGCTGCGGTCATCCATATGCTTCTCATACACACACTCACACACATACCCCACTTAGACTAATTATTACGTAATAGCACTGATGACCTTTTGACACCTTCGTACGCTTCTCTGTCACAAAGTTTTTCATACATCACTTAAAAGTTAGAAGAGACAGACGAATACAAGGACGAAACAAGGTTTCAGAGTGGTTGGAGCGTGAAAATAAGTATAAAAATAAATGAGTGTGCATTACATTTGCCGGTAGCCTCGAGATGTTAAAATGAAATGAATACAGGACAATACAAGGACAAAACAGACAATGATCTTTTCGCGAGGTCAAATCATCGCAGAGTCTGTATTAACGATCAAGCCGAGCGCTTCCGTGTGCATAACGCTCAGTGTTCTTTGACGCGTGTGTCGGTGTTTTTTGCTTTTTTAAGTTTGTGATTTGTTTAAATTGTGCTTTGTAATCATTTTTAAATTACATTTTAAGTTTTCTTTCTAATTTAGATTAAAGCATCAATCATGGTTTTATTTATGAAAATACAAAATGAAACATTACCCTACCTGTTATGGAACCTTCCATAAACTCGACTTCAACACTCGATGAGAAATTTTGAATGCAGATTCGAAGTAGAAGAGATTTAAAAAAGTTTTGTTCCCAACTTTTATCCCCGAATTTGGTTTTTGTAACAATTCAAATATATTCCATCGGAGACGACATTTTCTACACCAAGAGTATCAATTCTGAATTCTGCTTCATTTTTCATTTTCAATTCATGATGAAGACTTGAAATCTTTCCCTCAACCCAGTCACTGCTTCGGATACAATGTTATTCATTTTATCGACTAGTTACGTTGTGTTTTACAACTTTTCATGAATATGAATATGCAGGGACGTCACTGATTGCTCCATTTAATCGAATTGCGGACACTCCCCCCAATAACTTTCAAGAATACATACCTGCACAATCTTCTGGTTTACACTTTACGATGGTGTCTTCACCTGATATGGTTTCATAGGTGAAGTCAGGGATAGGGTTTTCACCCTTTTGGAATTCTACGCAAAGATACCGGAATTCTCCACAACCCATTTTATCTACTGCAAAGGGAGGGGTCTCCAAATCCGGGAATACCAAGGGTCCACCCTGCGGTAGGGTGGTCGCGGCTTCAATGGGGGTCAACACGTCGGAGAAGATAGGATCACGGCGCTCGTTGCCGTTAACATCGCGGCTTGCGAAAACGGATACCTTCCACAGGTCAACGCCTGTGACCTGTCTACTGTAGGGTTCAACATCAATGGTTGCATCAATAGTAATAGAAGAATCAGTGCCCGGTACACGATCTTCCGGGACTTCTCGAGACCATTCCATTTCAGTAAAAACAACACCTGGAAAGAAAGACAAAAGAGTTACTTGGTCAGTCTGTCTGACTTTGTCTCAGCCCAACGCTGTGAAGTTGACAGGTTTCCTTAAGTTCAGGGAGGCAACGAGAATAGGTGTACGTTTAATGCAGGGCTTTAAATAGGGAAGGGATAATTTCCTTTCAATCTGTGTTCACGGAGGAATAACATGTTTGTCTCTCCTAGCTACACTATTGCCCCCACGTAGATCTTTATTTTAAGTCCTAGAGTGTCTATTCATATTTGTTACATTCCGAAAATCAGAAAGCCCACACGAACTCCTCCATTTTTTACAAAAGATTCATTATCCAAACTTTATAGTCGTTCTTTTGAAACTTTCCTCACAACATTTGTGTCCGTGACTTTTTGGCAGTTTCCTTTACACCTGGTTGCATCACAGTTGAATGAAAACTGATTCTAAAATCGAGAAGATATAGTTGCTAAAACTTATTTTGTAACAGCTTAAGGCTAGCAATATCCTCTTATTTCCCTGTTTAGTATTTTCCGGACGTTTCCGGATATAAATTTTGTACATCTCTTGTAAAACAAGAAATTATTGTTTATGAAGTTAGCAGTTTATGGATTTAGCTGTTATCGATTGATTATAAGTAGTCATGCAGAACGACATTTTACCCTTTTACTTAAGTCAGAAAAGTTTCTTTTTCTATTTTGTTCTATTTGTTTTTTACTACAGTAGTGTGATGTCAGGAACAGCCTATAAGTAACAACAATGTCCCCGTTAGCAACTTTATGATTTCAAATTTCATTTGGAAAACATTGATAACAAGCAAAACTTGTACCCTATACCCCACCCCACCAAAATATTTGGACAACCTAATTTAAATTAGGGCCGAATCTGTTATAAATTCTTATATTAAAGGCTCAAAGATTCGGGCAACAAAATTGCTCCCCCAAATCTATATTGTCCCATATGTTTATATAGCCCACTCAACTATCTATGTTTGGGTTTTATTCAACAATGTGTTAAATAATTTAACAGCCACTTAATCACATAGACTTTTAATTTTAATCATAAAATCTTTCTCATACATTCATTTTGACTGTTTGGCCTAATCTTCATCATTTAATTTTTCTCAATGTTTTATTCTCTGATGTAATATTATGTTTCTGTGATGCTGTCTTTTACTTCCTATTTTTCATCATTCTAATAGTGTGTTCAATCTGTCTGTACTTGCGATGATGCACTTACTCTAGTCATTTGTAAATAAAGTTATACTTGAACTTGGAGTTAGCCTATCTCACGCTATATTTGAACTTCATGTTCAACTTGGAAATATCTCACCTTTACAAACATCTTCCATGCTTAAGCAGTCCACAAACGGATCCTGTACTGGTATAGTTTCAAACGTGTAGTCGATGCTGGAATCAGGATTTTTCATCAACTCAAAGCACATGTAAGGAATTTCATTACAGATAATGCCAGAGAGATCAACTTGGAAATCCATCTCTCGGAAGTTGAGATTCTCTCCTTCGTTCAATGTTTGGTCATCTTGTACTGCGTTGAGAATTTGTGGCTGCTCGTTGATACGATTTCCTTGACCGTTCATGTTCTCCGAGAAGAACGTCTTGACTGTCCAGAGATTTTCTCCGGCGACTGTTGAAGTCAAATCCTTATCTGTCGTCGCCTTGAGACGTACGCTCGTATCGGTGTCGTCGGTGTTCTCCACAATCACGTCAGGTAATAGAAGAGTAGCTTCAAGTTCAGTAAACACTACTCCTGTAATTGGTCAGAATGTAGAATAATCAGGGTTAGACACATTAGTTCGGTTATGAGAGGGATAACCTTCTCGTCTGTCATTTTTCTTATGTGTGCTCTCCTGTACAACAACACTAAACTATGACATATCAACCTATGTTGCGCTTATTTCACCATCAAGGGAGACATAATTGTAATGCAATAAATCCACAGATACATTGTTGATTAATATTATTGGTCGCAGGGCCGGATTTAAGCAGGGGCCAGGGGGGCACGTGCCCATGTCCCCCCCCCCTCCCCAACAAATTACATCGTATTTTTTTTTTTTTTTTTTTTTTTTTTTTTTGGTAGTTTGTGGAGCACATCTGTGCAAGCTTTCGTTTTGCAGGTTTCGCCTACATGTACTTAAGAAGGAAATCTATGGAGTTTATTTCGAGTGGAGAGGGGGGAAGCGGGTGGAACTGACCACAACCTTCGCCTTCCTTCCGTGACTTGCGACAGTGTAGTCTTTTGGAGAAATATAGTTGAAGGGGACCCCCCACATTAGTTTGTGCCCAGGGCTCCCACAAAGGTAAATCCGGCCCTGATTGGTCACAGTCATCCGATTGACTTAATAATGAAGGCAAATCCAAAGTATATCCACAATTCTACCTAAAACACTCTGATAAATCAGTGGCGTGAAAATGTTAGAGCTATACTGTAGGCTACATTGCACAAGGGATGACTGGATAGAGTGGAAACACATTAAGATTCGGTAATTGCAAAGAGTCGGTCGAGAAGAATGCTTGGAAGTAGTGGAAAAGTTACTGAAGTTTCTTCAGGAGTCAGACCCGTAGCCAAGCCCCCCCTGAATTTTTCACCCCCCCCCCTTCAGTACCTTGTCAGCAGTAAAAAGTTGAAAGAGGATAACCGGTCTAATTCAGTTGTTAAGACAGGAGGAGGTGTTGAAACTTTGCCAAGAGAATTTGCTGCACTTGACATGAGGGAGTCGGTCCTTTAATTTTAAGTCAAATTTTGTCACTTGTGGCATGGTTTCCTATCTATATAAATCATCCTACCAACCTCATCCAAGTCGGTCGACTTGGGCTATTTCACATCTTATTTACTGGAATTTAAACATAATGACACGGGAGTTTGTCCGATGATATGTATTATATAACACCTTATTAATTTCTCTACATCTCATTGGAGGATTGATCGTCACATGCCATGGGTTATTCGGTACTAACCCACGAGTGGGTTAGTATATACTAACCCACGGTGGTGACGTCAGCCATGGGGTGCGTACAATCAAATTTTGACCAAAAACTATGATTTAGGAAGTTAAGTGTTGTATAAAACAAATAATGAATGTTCTCCATTCGTGCGATAGTATGTATAATTTCATTCGTTGAAAGAATCGACGTTCTATTCAACTCGGCTTTGCCTCGTTGAATAGATGATCATTCAATCTTTCAACTCATGAAATTATTCATACTATCGCACTAATAGACATTCATTATTTGTTTACTATTTGACCTTAGGTCACGATTTGTAAAAGAGATGGTACAGTGTCTTTAATTATACTTAATGCTTATCTATCAGCAAGTTACGCTCAGTTGGGATATGCAGGAAACATAAAATTAGGGAAAAGGTGCTCAGATGTGTACGTTTTATACTGTGGTGCTGACCATTCCAAATTATCAAGAGGTAGCTTTGAAGCAAGATTTGACCTTTACAGCCTGGTGTGGATCAAAAGGTTTGTAGAAATAGCCACATTCGCATGTGTCTTGCACCCACACATGATAGCACCAAAGGGAAGATTACGGAGAGAGGGGTTGGGGTTTATGGAGTCCTGAAAATCTTATAGTCATAACCAGGATAATGAAAAATGAGCTTTTTTAAGCAATAAATGCAAAAGTAAATACATAAAAAAGATAGCCGTCTGGGAACAACACTGGGAGTTCGAGCAGGTTAAGCCCCCATACTGTACCGTTTATCTTTCTTTTTAGACACAAATTAAGTGAAAGAACACCACTTTAGTAGGAGTAACAAAAAACTATCAACTTACTTGCTTGACATTCTTGCGGCTTGCAAACTACCATTGAGTCTCGAGTAATATCACCCCGACCGCCCTCAACAATCAGTGTAAAGTCCGGATTAGGGGCGTCGCCTTTCAAGAATTCCATACACACATAAGTAACATCTTCGATACACCCTACTGTTCCAATGTCGAATTCTGTCTGGATACCATCCATGTCTATTGGTCCACCATTCTGTAAATCGGTAGACGCTTCGTCCTCGTTCAATACTTGAGCTACCTCACCAAAACGCGGTCCGTCACCGTCGGGGTTGCTACTGCCAAACAGTGCTACGCGCCACAGACCGTCGCCATTCAGGTCACGTGTATCGGGACGAAACGTGACATCAATATCAATACTGACAGGAGTTTCTTCCCCAGGGATTGGATTTTCACCGGTCAGCTCCCAGTCGAAAGTTTCGGCAAACACTCCTAAAATGTCAAAGAAAGATGGATTGAAAATAAGTTATTCACTTGTTTGGTGTGATTCGTTACCTTCATCTGTCTTATACATTGTTCTTAGGACTATAGTTACTTCAGATTACTGGTTTCATACTTACTTAGCCTTCATTCCTATTTTCTTTAAATGAGGTATGAATAATTTTAAATCTTGGGTTTTATCCAAGCAAGTAAAAACGATTCCGACAAAAATAAATTTTCTTTACATTGACTTTTATAAAGGATTCTTTTTCATTGATTGCTTTCATTTAACTAACTTCCAATTTTAAAGAAAGTGGTGTGGATCCAGAAATCAAAATAAAATCAACGAATTTCATGTAGTTAAAAGACTGGTCCTTTCTGTTTTCAATAAAAGATTCTTATTCCATGTATTTATTTGTGTAATTGTGTTCTTTCGCATGTATTCGTCCTTCTGAGCTGTGAATACTACAAAACACACTTATGAGGCCAACCGGCAATGAGAGAACATAAAGTAACAATGTCTGGAGGCTACCGGCAAAGCACACTTCCCTCAACACATATAAGTAAAACGAAAACAAAAATGAGAAGAAAATTGACATTCAATGATAAGAGGATGAAAACATATAAGAATGATGACACACATAAAAAAGTATATAGAAGAAAACACACCGTGTTAGAAATACATAAAGTTGCCATAAAGGCGACTACTAGTACATCCACAGTACGCACTCTTATACAAAAAAAATAACATTTCACACATGGAGCGAAAAGTTCATAGGTCAGTTTGGTCACATATCACTGCATACATGTTAATTTTTATTAACATCAAAATAAAACACACGCAGCAACAATTGATAGTAGTTAATGCACTATCTGATTGGTTTGTAATTTTAAGAGAGAAATTTGATTGGCTGGTGTGAGGTCCTTGTCTACTCCCGGTTCCGGTTATCTTCACTGCAGTTCAAGAGATAAAAAAGAACATAAAAAGTTGTTAAGTAATAAAATACGGTGAGAGTATTAATGTCATTTAACTCTCACATTCACCTACCAAAAACCAGGCTATTCTTGACAATCGTCTTTTTTGAATAATCATAAGCTGTCGTAATGAAATGATTTTACATTAGGAGCAGTGTCATAGTGGTGGCATTGTTCATGTGTTTAACCCGTTCACATAATCTTTTCATCATACACTACCCATTGTAAAATCAGTGTCCCTTTCGATAGTCTTCCCCTCGCGTTGACAGTAGCAATTCAGTAACAAGATAACAGAATAAACGCCAGGTTCTTTCTAATGCTGAATCTTGAGTTTATCATCTTATCATCTACAAATTTTGCCGTAAACACTGTTTATTTTTTTATGAAAAGTCCTGTTGGCTCTTTCTCGCGAGGAGGAAATTGGGTTGCTTCAGGGAGCCACTACCCGAGTGGGACCAGCCTCCTAACCCTAAGACCTTTTCGTTAAGATCCACCTTGCCCGGGCCGGATTTAAGCAACTAAGCACGTGCCCAGGGGCATCCACAAAAAGAGGGCCCCACAAAATTATATTATTGTATTTTTTGGGCAGAGTTCCAGACTGAGTTCCTTTCGTGACTTGCACCACTGTAGTCTTGTGGAGAAATATAGTCAAAGGGGGCCCCAACATTAGTTTGTGCCCAGGGCCCCCAAAGGTAAATCCGGCAGTTCACCTTCCCGAGTTCTGTTCTGGATCTTAGGGATTGAGGGAAGAGGGCTTAACACCCAGTCAAACTTGTTACAATGTAGTAAACGAAAAATTTTTGCGGGTAGTCATCTCATCATTTTCTTTTTTACATTTGCAAAATGAGGCTCTAAGCAGGACCCAAAGAAAGCATATGTTTTGCATACCCATGAAAACAATGACGAAGTAGATGACCCCATAACACATTGAAGGTGGAGAAGGCACAATGAAACGACTGTTCAACGGATGCTGCTTATAAAATCAATACTGAGAGTTAATACCGCCCGTAGTCGTATTAAAGAAACTGCTAGCGAAGCCGACTTTAACTAACCAACCTCTGACATTTAAGTATACGTCTAAATTTTTGATGTGTAGCTCTGCCCTCTCTACAGAATCTTCTTGAACACAAAATAGTTAAAGGCTATGAATGCCACAGCCAAAAGTTTAATTACAGAGACCAGCAAGGTGGATTTTCTAGTTTTATCACAGGTAAAACTTCTTGAACGAATTTAAAGAGTTGCATTTTCAGCGACTCGCATATTTGTCCCAAGTGTATAATAGAAAAAATATAAATTATTAGGGACACCGGGTGGAGCTGTTAAAGAATGCAAGGGAAGCAGTGTGGACGTTTGTGCCCTTTGACGTAACGTAAACAACTTCGCCAGAATGTTCCATTGGTAAGCGACTGGGTAGTTGCAGATTAGTGTGGAATTTTAACGCGGTGGATGTGTCACCGAATTATTGCAGTAATATGTCAAACGAGAAATAAAGTTGACCAATTAGAATTAGTATATCCTAGTATCTTGAATTTTGTGTGGCTCTTTTTAATTATTTCCCAAAATTTTGTAACTGAAATTTTTAAGTTCATGCAGGATTATTTCATGGTTGACCTCTAACTCCAAGAGAAGGTTTTCAAAATGCACCGTAGCCATTGTTTTAAAGTGGGTTTGGGGTGAGAGCTTAATTCCGAAATATCTAGCGATATATTTCTAATTTTTAATGTTTTATTTTTCATTTATTTTTATTTTAGTCTTACTTATTTTTTGTTTTGCAGGATAGATACATGCCACACTTTTTTTTAAAGTGCTACGTTGTATCTCCCTCTGCAAACAAAAACCTGAAACAACAGCCAAGAGGAGTAAAGACCACTGAAGGACACGTGACAAGCTTTTGTGGAAAGCCAGCTCCCAGCTGACACCCCGGTGATATTGTAAGCAAGAATTACCAGCCTTCATTATTCTACCAAAGTCCAAATCTTAAAACCTAAGTGACTCCTCATATCGCAACACTGTAAGTAATAACGAAAATAGTTACCTTTACAAGCCCCAAGACGAACGCAGGCTGTTTGCCTGAAGTACTCCTCCCGGAAGACTGTAAATGTGAAATCCAAGTCAAATCTAGGCTCCGGATTCTCCGTCATATCAAAGTTTATGCAAAAAAATTTGAAATCTTTGCATACCCCCTCTTCTTTTGCATTAAACATGTACTTGAGTTTATTGAATTTCCATCTTTTATCTGGCGGAAAATAGTCAGCTTTTACCTTTGAAAACTCCTGGGCTTTCTGCTTCTCTGACAAAATATTATCCTCGTATGAGTATTTAGTTCCTGTCCCATCGCTGTTACTGCTTACCCATGCACTAATTTTCCACATATTTTCTCCGCGTATCCTCCTCGACGTTCGACCTTTAAATATTTCCACTTCTGCTTCTAGTTTAAAACGATTTATTTTTCCTTCCGTGATAGTTGTTCCAGGTCTAAATTGATTAAACAGAGCGAAGAACTCCATCGCTGAGGAATGAAACACATTAAACAAAACATGTAAGTATAAGGTTACCAAGTTTATTAATATACAAGCATAGTTGACAACAGACTTGTTGTGAGTACGTACTCGTATTCATCAGCTCATGGGTTTGCGCAATTGCCTGTACTCATACTCATGAGAATTAATTTGTACTCGTACTCACAGATTTTGAAAGCTCTCCTTAGGGGCTAAGGCGATATTTTTGTACTCGTAGTCATAAAAAGGACATGTACTCGTTCATGTACTCACAACACAGACACTGCCATTGACCTCGTACTCATAACATTGTACTCGGACTACAAGTCTGGTTAACAAAATATAAAACTAGAGATGTTGTTACATTAAGCTTTCCTAGCCCTAGTTTTGATTTTACGTGAAAACGTGAACGTAAGAAAGTCTTCTTTAGTGTATTAAAATGCATTAAAAAAGTTCCCGACCAATAATGGGAGCTTTCATATATTTCCTTGTTTCACGTGAGGGCTTATGGTTGACTGATCAGTGAAAACAGGCGGCTGGATCAGCACTGCTTGAATAATCTCCGTGTTGAAGGCTCTTTGATCTCGCCTCAAACAATAAATATTCTCCCTGCTAAGTTTACTTCACCCCCTTCAAATCAAACAAAAAACACATGCCTAGATCTGCCCTAGAGAAAGTTACAGAAGTTTGCACTGAGTTTAAATTGCTTACGACCACATCCGCACAACCCTGCCGTGTGTGAGCTTGGGAACTAGACTGCCAATGGTGCAAACTTCGACTTAGGCGGATCCAGGATTTCAAACACAAAAAGGGGGGGGGCTTACTCCATAAGGGCAAATTTCGCACTTATGTGAGCCAATTGAACGAAGCCTCGAAAGAAGGTGGTGGGTGGTCTAAGGAAAGAAAACTTGAAAATTATGCACTTGAATGGTATTTCTGAGGGGCATCTGGCAATTAAAATAAGCATTACATATTGTTAAAAAGCTTTAGTACCGTCTAAAAAAGGTGGTGCCGAAAAGGGGTACTACAGCCGGGAAAGCCCCTTCTGGCTCTGCGTCACTGCGTAAGTGCAGTTTTGGTTTATTAAATATATTGGAAGGTGATTAAATAACATCTGGACAATTTTAGTTTGGTGACATTCGCGGACCACCGTTCGGGACGAGACAATATACTCTCACCACAAAAATGTTCGCTTGGACAATCCACCCCAGTAATAGGCCCATATGTGAAAACACTTTTTGTCAACAACAACCAGGGGACATATGCTTTCCCAATTCGGGCAAAAATAGTGGATCCATTCGGGCAAATGTGACAGCCAAGAAAATAAATTATGCACTTTTATTCGGGCAACTTGGTCCAAGTTCTAAATTCGGGCAAAAATTATCCCTTCCCCAAAAATATTGACCCCCGTACGCCTATGAAAGAATTCATTCGAGCTGATTTCTTAACAAGAGAAGGGGTTGACCTTTGGGTAATGATTTTTCAGAAAGTAGTCAAGAACCATGGGTTTATTAAATACTGTATGTGTATCTTTCGTTTATAATTCTTGATTCGATTGCATACACTATATCCTGAACTAACAATTACATTTAAGTTCAAGCAAAGACAATATTCAAAAGAAAATTGAATCGCAACCAGCCGGAACAACGAAATGCCCTTCCTTCATTATCGAATATTGTCATTACCTATGCAGCAGGCTGTACGGCATATTCCTTGATCAGTCATATGTTTGGGAAGCCCCAAAGAAATGAGCAAACAGAGACCGCTCCGCGATGTACATAAATCGTGCGCAAAATATACAGCAAAATTTAATGCCAAATGATTTCAGCTGGCGTTGTCCTCACGGTCTTGGCTTCAAAATGCCAAACAAGTGTTTGCGCTAAGTAGAATCGATTCTTTCGGACGAAAAGAAGGTAATTATTTTATTTCGGATTTTTCTCCTACATAAGTTGATAAAATGGAATATAATTTACAGAGAAGATTACTGACAAGAATTAAAAGCAACAGAGATCGGTTATTTTTTTTTATTTTTGTTCCAATCAGGAGTAAATCTTCACAATGCGGAACAGCCAATTTTCAATTCAAAATTGCTCCCTAAAAACATTATTTCTCGTGATATCGATTATTCCTGAACAAGTTATGAGCATGGACAACTCATGGACTAGTGTGCAAACTTTCGGGCCTAAATATCTAAATCCCTAGGGGAAGATGGTTTTTATGGCCAAACATTGAAAACAAGCTCTAGGAACTTCATATATCCATCGATCATAATAAAATTGTCATGGTAAAATCTGCGTGACATGTTACACATTCTCTCCAAATTTCAGATCCGTAGCTTACAAAACAGCCAAGAAAACGCAATTCAAAGACAAAATCTCTGAACGCCTCGCCGAAAACTGCTGTGGCGATCGCATCACTTCGACTAGAAGTTTTCTAGTCGAAGTAAAAATTGACTTCACCATGTCGTAGGAAGCTGTTCTCGACGGAAGGGTGATGAACGGTGTTTCGGATTGCCGTCCGGGGGTCTAAAGGTGCGTGCACACCAAAACCACGCGATTCCCGCCTATACACGATAGGTCTTGCCATAGGAGGAAAGAAAAATTCACTTCACTAAAGAAATGGACTCCCTAAACATTTAATCAGTTCAGAGCTAATTACAAGGGATAGCACAATTTTGGATCTAGGAAATCTTGGAGCAAAATGATATTCTCAAAGAGAAGGAGTGTCAATCCTTGCCTTGGACAAAGTCCCCATCAATTACACCTAACAAAAACGAGAAATTTGAAATTCGCAAACTTAGGATTCTTTTTCAGAGAACTAGTTCAACGCCTTACCAATCCGTCCCAAAGATAGCACCACTTGCTGGTAATCCGCCTCAAGTGGGCAAAATTTCCTCAAGATCTAGGGGTTGTCAGCACCTCTTCCCTCACGCTAAGCCGTAAATAGGAAAAATCACTAAATAAGGGCATTTTATGTGTTCAGTTTGAAGTTTGCCAAATATATCACCGGTATCACCTGGCCTTACATGTTCCTCTCTCCCTTTCAGCACCATCCATAGGATAGTTCTTGCATGGGTGAAAATTGAAAGGAAGAGTCCACCCCCAATGTCGATTATCTATGGTAACTCCACTTGTTCCCTGTTCCCAGCCAATAACATTCGCTCTGCACCCCCCCCCCGAACCGGCAGATATGATTATGAGTTCTGTGTATAATTATTTAAAATCATTTTTCTCAAAGACCCCTTGCTAAGCACCCCTAATATTTACAAAAGTAAATATCGAATCACAGTTCCTATTCAGTAAGCATAAGTAGCCTATACCTGCTAAATACTTCTCATTCCAACATGAACCGATGGGTGGCTTAAGCCACTTCCCCGCTTACCCCTCCCCCTGTTTTCTATGAAATGCCTGTAGACTGCATAAGTCATCATTGACCAAGCCGTCAATTGATAGAGATATGATTATATCCCTAAATAGGCCTATATTTGAGGTGATGCCATAGCCCCTTTAAGCTGCTCAAAACATTTTATTCTAATGCCCAACCAATATACCTCGTAAATAGTTCCGATCTCCAGGTATGCAGTGAGCCCTCAATTACTCGGAATGATCAGTTGTCACCAGAGGCTATCAGGGGATGTGCTGGGTAACGCGGGTAAGTCATGGTCAAGAGTCTAGTGATGTACCGATACTGGCAAGTAGCCGATATTACCGATACAGATATTTCAGTTCTCAATATCGGCCGATACTGATCCGATACCGATATCAAGGAATGTTCGGCAATACATAGCATTTACAAGTTTTTTCTTTTTTTCTTTTTTTTTTTTTTTTTTGCAAACACATCTTATTATGAGTCAAAGGAAGAACTTACAGCCAAGCATACTTAAATAATGTAACATTTTTATGAAGTATAGGATGAGAAATATCGGTACGGCCACATCCGCGGTATCTAAGGTAAATTTTACCGATACCGATACAGGACGAAAATGGGTTTCAACGGCAGATACCGGTACTGAATACCGATGATACACTCTAAAAACAGTTGGGCACGTATGCCTCCTGCTAAACTGTTGGGTAGAAACTAGCCAAGTTGGTTAAAAAATTACCCTCGTTGGGTTAAATGTTGCTACTTTTGTAACCAACTTGGGTAATTTTTTTACCCAACAGTTTAGCAGGAGGTATACGTAACCAACCTGGGTAAAAGTTTACCCAACAGTTTTTAAAGTGTAGGTCCAACACACTTTAGACTACCAATTAGACATGTCCCTGCCGGTTGGCAGCTGGAGTTTAACAGTAATGTTCAGTACAATTCCGATGCATGTGCAAGTATTAAAGCCACCATTTCAGTCTGCTTCCCCCCCGGGGAACGGGGGAATCCCCTTCCCAAACAGTTTGCAAAGCATAGTTTTCATTCAAAAAATAACATACATAAAAAGGGGTTTGTATGGTAAAATAAATATTTCCGCAGCTGACCACTGGTCATATTGATTAATATTGTGCAAAGCATCTTGGACTCAAATTACCCCCCCCCCCCTACTCCTACTGCAGTAAATTTCATACAGCCGTTCGATAGACGATACAGCATCGGAACTGTACGTTGTAAAATTTATTGAAAACTTCTCTCCAGGTTTCAGGGTTAGACATTTCGGTAACGCAAACTGAGATCCTTCAGTTTTTATTCAGACTTATTAATGTAAGTTCCAAATACTAAACTTGCAAAACTTCAAGTGGCGGATAACCATTTCAAAAGGAGGGGACTAAACCGTCAGTTAACTCTTAATCAGCAACAAAACAGAAAATGTGGGGAATAGTTTTAAAAAGCATAGGATTAGGAAAGTGGGCAGGGGACGACCGCTTCCGCACTCTAATTGGTGGGGGCGGAAACCTCGCCCCCCCCCCTCCACTTTGGATAACATGCTGCTAAAATATGGCATTGAATAGGATGAAATTACTTCAAAGTTTTCCAAACATTTCACCATTTTGCATCTAAGGCACTTTAAATAGTCAAAAAAAATCCAAAGGGGCCCAGGACACTGATCACTAAAATTCACTTCCGCCCCACTTTCAAAAAGCTTCCTACACTTATGAATACTAGATAAAAAAACAAAAGTTCGGTGATATTTATCAATGTGATCCCGTTTCTATGGTGACTCTACGCACTACTTGAATCGTACTTTATATTAAAGTACACTTACCTAAGTATTAACTACGTTTGTCAGTCTACTATAATCCTTACAAGTCTATACTTACTGTAGGGACACAAAGGACAGCATTCTCCCGTAATAGTCACCGGGGCAGGACATTTTGCAGCAGCGCAAGTGATGATATCACAATCTGTGGTACCATTCTTGCATTTACATTCTGTGCACGCATCTATGGTCCATGTCGCTCCGTGTACTCTAATTTCACCTCGAAATACACACGGTATTCTGTCGAAAATCGACAAAGACGCTGATTGGGAAACTGTTGGAAAGAAAAAATAAGGCTTGAAAAGTACAACAAAGAGAAACATGTGAATTAGTATCAGTAAATAGAATAAAAAAGCGTTTTTAAGCACCATTGGGTGGATAAATTGGCGGCGTTATAGCTATCGTTTTGTGTTTTGTGCTTTTGTGCACTCACAAAAGACTACACAAAATGTAACACTAGGACGTCAAATTAGGATGGAAATGCACAACCTGCCTGGACTGTAATCTGGTTCAAACCTATGCATACGCCCCAAGTTTGCTGCTTGAATTTCCTTTTACTGGGCGACATGGACGCCGTAAAATTATACAAGCATCGATCGATCGATACAAGCAAAGAGATGGACTGAGCCCTTTACGATGCCGCACTCACTGCATGTCCGTAGGTAGAAGTAATTATCTAACCGAGCGCAACCATCCCATTAGGACGTTTGATTCATCCAAAATTACAAGCGTCCTCATCATGACCGCCTGGACCATCGAGCTTTTAATTTACTAAATAAAAGCAAAATTGCCTTTCCGACTAGACTTCTCATTTTTGTTAATGATTGCAATTAAGGAAATAGGTTCAAATTATCCGTGGAAGATGACAATCAAGAGCCGTCTTTCACAATTCGAAGTTAAAACTAGGAAAATTTTTCAGAACACTCTTTGGAAAAGGGGGTCACATGATTGACTACCAAGAATTTGATTAGTCGTATTTGGCTCTGTCCGACAGAAACATTGATACTATCTGACAGGACGTGTTTTATTTTAAGTAATGTCTGAAGCATAGGATTGCTATGGATGAAAAGTTGTCACCACATATTTTCTTTTCTGAAATTAAAAACAATGCAACTAATTTTGTGGGTGAAAACTAAGTTAGAAGAGTATACGCTAGGAACGTGCTATATCTTGTACAGCCGCTATCGTAACGATTTTAATGTCATGATGATTCAATGTGTAGGCTAACCTGTTAACCTCGCGTAACATTAATGGTGTTTCAAAATACCGCCACCATAAACAGAATATTACTTTTAGACCGAGCTAAATAGATCAGGATTGTAAAATGGTAAACGAACCGTTTCGATAGATCACTTTAGAGTAAGTGGTATAAGCTAACACTGCAGGGTTTATTTACCGCGTTGATAGACGTTATAAGTTTGTATTGTTAAGTGCAGAATGGAAATATGTCTATGAAACAATTTTTACGAGAAAAGCTCCATTGTATTCTTTAAGTATACAATGCACTGAACATATTTATATTAGCATACATTATGGGATGGTCAAATCAGGGAGGTGATCTAACATACCTCCCTGGTCACATACAAACAGTCAACAAAGCCGACCAAGAAAGAGAATCAAATAGAAAAAGAGTGCTGAAATGTTGAATTATGCAATATCTCAATGTGAATATTTGAAACTTTTAAATGCATTTTAGATTATTCTTGCGCAACAATTATTGCTATTTGAGAGACATCAAATTTCGTAATACTTTACAAAATCCTTATTTTCTTTTCTTTCAATTTTTTTTTTCATTTGCTGAAAACTCAACCCCTTCCTCTTGGAAAAGGGACATATCTAAGCTGCATGTTGGTGAAAGAATGCAAAATACCTTTTCCATGTCTCTGTCTAGGGTAACTAAGTTAAACCGAGTGGCGGAGCATCCATATAGTCAGGGGTCGTTGCCCCCCCCCCCCCCGACGTCGTTC